>JARHVA010002826.1:2067500-2140000 GCA_037957365.1 Torreya grandis | reverse complement strand
TCATTGATGATGTTCTTGTGTGTGACTTTTTTGGCCATCTAGATAAGTACATTCCCATTCTAGAATAGTTTCACGGTGTGTGGGTTTATAATGAGGGAGTCTTGCCCCTATTCAGGTTCATCTAGGACCAATATGGCCTTCCTAGGCACCTCAAAGTGAGGCTCATCCATGTAGCTATCAAACACAAATGCAAGATATTTGTGCATCCTATCTATGGTGGATTTGGGGGGCATGAATTCAGACATATATAAATCCTCCTCTATCCACCCCTTATACACTTTTTATCTAATGCTTAACTCTGTGCCTTCTTCCTCAATGATGACTAGATCCATTTATTCTTCATCCTCCTCATTGGAACCATAGCTTTATTTGGTGTTTTCCTTTGAGGACTGTTCTTTTTGTTCTACGAGGGGTTCTTCCTTAGACTTTTCCCCTTTGTTCACTTCTTCTTCTTGGGGTTTATTAGTGATAACCTATAGATATACTCCCTTGGTACCATATTCACCTTGTTCCTATTCCTGATGGGGTTCCTATCCAATCTCCTTTTTCTTTTCCAAATTGCCAACTTCACCTACATTTTCTTCAAGATCCCCTTCACTACTCAGGTGTGCATGTTGTACAGCTTTATCAAATTTTTTAGTGGGGGTTCTAAGTGCCATGATAGTTTTTTTTATGGTTGGTATTACACTTGTAGGAACCTTATTTTTCTTCCTCTCTATCTTGGCCTTCTCTTCCTCAACCTTCTCTTCTTCAAACTCAACCTTCTCAATATCCTCCTGAGTCATACTAGCTTCCCTACAAGCCTTCCTCCTCTTCTCTGATCTAATCACCCTTTCTTATTAATTATGGCCCATTTTATTCCATAACCTTATATTTTCCTCCTTAGTTTTTGGAGGCTATTTGGAGGTCTCTTTGGATGGGGCATTTTCTGGCTTCTTTTCTTCATCAAGTGAAGTGGTAGTTCTACCTTGGAGGGCCTTTTGAACATATTCGGTGTTGGGCTCCTCTCCCATTTCTTATTCATGCATAATATAAGTTTTTTTGCCTTCTTATTCTACCTCTTTCTCCATCTCTTCCTCCCTTCCTTATACAATGGCCTTTTCCTCTTTCATTTCTACCAGGGTTATTATAGGGAGCACAATGAATCCCTTAGACTTCTTCTTATTCTACTTCTTGCTAGAGGAAGTAGTCTCTGGTGTGAAGGTCACACATTTACTATTTGGAGTTAAAGGAGTTGTATCTTCACTAGAGGTGAACCTTAATATGATACACTCCTAAATTTATTCAAGTGTCTCCCCCTACTTTTTTTGGGGACACTTTTATTGCATTATTAGCACATGCTTCCCTTTATCACCAATCTGAAGGGGGTGATCATCATATTTTATAGGGTCTATTCCCTTCTTTCATGGATTCATCTCATAGTACAACATGAATATATAACCATTTATAACTTCCCTCTAGAGGGGATGGAGGTCCATGTCATCAATCCTCCTCATCCTTTGTGGCTTTCTCTCTTGGGCACACATATTGGTGCCTCAACCTACTCCTCTCTAGATCCATAGCCTTCATGGGGATATCTAACCATTATATATTGGGAATCCTTCTTATCACATCCCTAAAATATTTTATGGAAAATGCATAAGGGATTTTTATCTACCCAAATAGATTAGCATCTATGAGAACCAAGTACACTACACATAAATTTTGCATGATGACAAAGGTCATAGTGCCAAACATGTGCTAGGGGATCTCCTATGAGATGCGCCTTTCTATCATGAATGCCTCAATATACTAGGTGTACTACCTTAGCACCCACATTTTATATTTCTAGGATAAGAAGGGTGGGCAAGTTAAGTCTTAGTACTTTAGTGATAGAGAGTCCTTGTGCATTGGGAAGACCCAAAGATTGTCTTCATCACCATCAAACATGTTGATCTCCTCCATCACTATCAATATCAATATCTACCCCTGCCCAAAGTTATCTTGTGCTTTGTGAAATTCTAGTGAATTCTCCACCATCTCTTTAGTAATTAATTTATAAAATTTTGAACTTGACCCCTTACACCATGTGGTGGATGATGTACAAATAGGTCCTACTAATGTTTATCCATCTTCCATTGGGGTAAATCTTAGAACTCATGAGGCATGCCACTTCCCTCGTGTTGAGGTATTTTATGTCTTTAATTGGGAAGGCAAACCTTGACTTGTAATATATAAGGATTTCAATAACTCTCTAGTTTTGCATCATCCTCCATCATTAGGCATATGTCTATGCCTAAGCCTAGGAGCTCAGTGAATCTACTGATAAGGCACACTAATATCCACATGCACCTCCTTATAAAGTAGAAGTGATCCCCATAAATGTAAAAGAGGAAGAATTACACAAATTCTTCCAACTTGCCAAAATGTGGAAACTCATATAGCTAGGTTACGTTGATGGTTACAAGCTTATCTCAGATGGATAAGTTAAATAGTACCATGCCCTCCTTTATCTTTGCTCCCATGTCAACTACCTAGTCTTGGTTGAGATCTTGTGCATTACTCAAAATGTGATGGTTGTATTATTCAGCCTAAATGTGTGTATGAAATATACCCAAGTTTCCCCCACTAAGACCTCAAGGGGAAACTAAATTTCTCTATATGACATCTTAGCAAGTACCTTAGGGTTAACCTTAGTGACATTAACTACTTCAAATAGTTGTACCTTCTTCATAGCAATTGTATCTTCTACTATTTGTGCTCTCTTGGCATCTTTTTATGCCTATGGTAGACCATAACTCATTCATTTCTTTCCCATTCATAACTAGATAGTGTTGAAGCATGGTATGTTTATCTTCCTAAAGCCTGTAATGTTTTTTTGGCACTTCCTCACAATCATAGGGTCGATGAATACAATTTTATCTCTCAAGATTCATTAACCATTAATGGTGGCATCAATGTCACTCTAAATATATTTTGTCCTATTCTTTCCAAATTATTTCCCCCACATGTGTCTATTCTAATATCAGTGGGAATTCAATCTCTTTTCCTATTTAATCATTCTCATTTGGCAATCATGGGTACTTAGGTTTCTCTCTGGTAGAATTGTATCATTTTGGCTTTGGTATGGGTCTAGTTTTGCTATATGTTTGGTTTCAACTTATATTAAGGTTTGTAAGCTAAACTAGTGTACCATCAACCTATTTATACTTTAAATTTAGCTACCCTCTTTATTACAAGTGAGTAATGGCATGATAGTGAATGGATTTTTTAGAATCTACTTAAACCCATGAAATCCATGAAAATATACTACCACATTTGCATTTATTATATATCTTTGTACCTCTGCCATCACCACATTGATTTTTATTAATGACATTTTTGGTGAAGTGACCAATGATTCAAATGGCTACTTCTTACTTTATATTAGGTGGATGCTAACTTGTATTGATGATCTTCCTCTTGCACTTCATTTACTTTGGCATAACCTTCACCCTTATTATGGAAACCTAGGTGTAATGATTTACATGCATGTGATTCAACCTCCTTAGTTCTATCTCTTCTTTTACTTGTGCTTCCTCTCAAGCATGCTTCCATTCCTTGGTGGATTTATTTCACTTTTATCTCTTGCCTTAGCTTACCCACCCCATAAAAATTATTACACTGGTCCTTTAGTGCTTGTTTATTTTCTCTTTATTTCATACACATGAGCATCTTATGTGCCTCCCTTTTATTTCTTATGCACTATCATCTTGTGTACCTCCCTTTTTCCTTAGTAATCCCAATTTTTTGAATCTGGTAACTTCATGTGCCCATAAACTTAGTTGTCCAATCTTAGGCACTTAGAAAGCAATTGTGCTTGACTCACTTGACTAGATTTATGAGTGGAAGTGAAAAAGAAATCTCTTATGGGATTGAAATGCCTTGCTTATTTACCTAATACAAATAACATGAAACATAAGAAAACATTTGGCTTGCACTAAATTTTATTTTGGTCAGTGCAACATAACTGAATTGTGACTAGGAAGTTGTTGTGATAGCACAAGAACCATTATGTTGATTATAAGGCTTCAATTAGTTACTATTGAAATTTCCAAGGAAAATTTCAACCATTAACATGCACATCTTACATGTGTCAATCTCCAATATGTTGTAAATGACATAAGGGCCCATCTACCTAATCTGTAGCTTGCCCAAGTGCTTGAGGTACTTGGAGTCATAGAGAAATACTAATGCTCCTTTGGATAGTACCTTATGCTTGATATGTTTATCATGCCATATATTTTGGTGCTTCTTCTCTACTTTTTGGTTCCATCTTGCTTAGGCATGCATCACATCTACGTAATACAAGTCTTCTAGCCATGCACTCAAATATTCTGTCATCCAAATGACCAATACATGTAATGCATAATGAGGGTACTATGAAATCCATCATTAGAATGGCCTCTATGTCAAACACTAGCTAGAATGGTGTAGCCTTATTTAGGTGCTTATACATAATGCAATAGTCACATAATATTGCTAACACATGAACATCTTAATCCTTGTGACCAATGTCATAAATCTTTATGAGGTACATTCTCAATATCTTATTAAATTACTTAGCTATGTTATTTGATTGGGGATGATAAGGGGTTATCTTATGGTGCACCACCATATACTTAATTAGTAGGATTTGTATGGTTTCATTGATTAAGTATGTGCCTATGTTGTTAGTCATACTAAATGGGCAAAGTAATAATGTTATCCCATATAAAACTTGTGGTTGTGGTGGTTGTGCAGTCTTTGGTTAGTGATACCTAATCCATTGGGTGAAATAATTAGTGGATACTAGAATATATTGTGTGCCTATGCACCTCATAGTGGAAGTGATTGGCCTAACAATATCAATGGCCCATTTTTCAAATAACACCTAGGCAAGAATAGGAATGAGAAACATCTCATCCTAATGGTTACATTTTATTATACACTAGTGTATGTCACATGTCTTAGTGCAATCTTTTGCATGTTAGAATAGACTTGGCCACAAAAAACATGATTTTAGCACCTTACACACAATTACATCCATATCACAATAGCCTCCTTCTATCCTCTCTTGCACCTCATGTAAAATGTAGTCCCTTTCATGTTCTAGGACACATTGTTATAGGAATTCATCTCAAATCAATTTTTATAGTTCTCTTTAAATGATTTGAAAGGGGGAAGTGAAAACTATGAGTTGTTTCTTTTCTATGGTTATCATAGTCTAGGGTACAAATACAGATGTTAGAAAAGTGAAATTTTCCACCAAATACTTAGGGATGTGTTGGACCTTATAGGGTTACAAATTTTTCATATCATCCTTAATATGCTCTACAACATCACTAGAGTTGATGCAGGATAAGTGGTTTGGGTTTAGGTTCTATTTTATAGGCTTCACTACAACTAAAAACTATAACTATTGAAATAGAACTATCCATATAAAAATACACCCATGGAGAATGGGTTTTTTCACAAGGTAATTAAGCACTTCATGATTAGTGAAGAATATGTTTGGGGTCACCAATAATTATTTCCTAAACTTATGCAAGGCATAAACCATGACAAGCACCTCTTGCTCAGTTGTCATATAGTTCTACTCTACCTAGGTCAATTTTTAACTTACAAATGAGATATGATGATCCATCTTACCTTCATCAAGTTGTACCAAAATGGTTTTAATTGTATAACTAAATGCATTGATATGGATGTAGAATAGATTCATCTAGTTGGGAAATTGTAGTATTGGTGCACTAGCTCATTTGAGCTTCAGAGTTTTAAAGGCATCTTCTTGCATTGCACCCCAATATAATGGGCCATCCTTGCACAAGAGATCCTCTATTGGTGTTGTAATTTTTGTGTTAGGAAATAGTTCTAACATTATTTTTTTACAGGTGGTAAAAAAATCTTTACTATTTATGATGTGTTAGTTATCATAGCTATATGTAAAATTAGCTATTAGATTAGTTATTCAAATATATTGATAATAATATATTTGTTTAATAAATAATTTGTTAGCATGAATCAATTATGTGAGATATTGGTGGATATTGTGTCTCCCCAATTATAGGAATGGGTTTCCTATATAATTTAATATCATTTGAATTAATAAATATGTTATTTTACTGACCCAAATTTTATTGTGCTCTATACATTCTAAGCCTTAGGCTCTTCACCAAAATGGGGTAACACCCACACTTTGCATAGATCCTTATGAATTTTCTATAGTATCCACAATGTCCAATAAAGGGATGAACATCTTTATGTGTTGAAGGGGTCTAGTGCTATAGGATAATTGCAATCTTCATGGGATCGATGAGTAAACCATATTTGTAGATGATGTGCCCAAACAAGGTACCAAATGATGTCATGAAGATGTAATTTTTTAGGTTCAATCATATATTTAACTATGTGCACCACTTAACCATGAGGCACAAGTTATCATAATGGTCCTTCACTAGCCCATACATAATCTAGTCATCTAAATACACTTTGAGGAACTTGTGAATGAAGTCCTTAAATGTGGTGATTACCACTCTCGAGAACATGATTGGCACATTGTTGAGTCCAAAAGTCATCATGTTGTATGTAAAACAACCCTATTCTATTACAAAGGTCATTTTAGGCTTGTCTTCCTCTTTAATCTGGACTTGATGGTATCCTGAGAACCCATCAGTGAAAGTATAAATATCATAACTTATGATGCCATCTAAGATTTCATTAGTGAATGGAGTCAAAAAGGGGTCAGTGATGAAATAAAAATTCAATAATGTGTATTCAATGAAAATATGGAGGCACCCATCCTTATTTATGATAATAACCATGGGGCTCACTCATTGAATTTCTTGCACATGGTAAATAATGCCTGCATATAGCATACCATCAATCTCCATTTTAACCTTAGCATGAAGATTAGAATTCATTATGTAAGGATGCTTCTTGATAGGTCTTAAACCATTTACAATATTTATTCTAATATTTTCATGGGATGGGTGGGTTCCCTTCATATCTCAGTAATTATGAGGGAACAAGTCTTGTAACTACTTTAGGAGATCCACAATGTGCATTAGCTCTATGTCAGACCAATATGCACTCAAAGTAGCCATATTTGGTTCCCCTTTAGAGCTAATGTCTACATTGGTAGTTTTAAGTAGTGTGTGGTAGGGTTAATTCCTTTCCTGATGCAATTACTTAACTTGCCTAATGCCCTCATTTTTTTCTATAAAAAGATGCATACGATCTTATTCATCGAGGGCACTATCCTCCACTTGGCACACTAGCTTCTTTTTGCCTATCAAATTTGTCTAGTTTCACACCTTATAGGTATCATCATATTCATCACTTTAATCACTATTGAAATATTACTCATAAATTTTGTGGGAACACTAAACCCTTTTCCTTGAACATGTCTTTTAGGTGCTCCTCTAGGATTGTAGTGTCCTCAAACACTACCTGTCAAATTATTTATAGTGTCTCAATCAATTTTAAATTTTGTGAAGAAAAGGATAAAGTGTGATTAAACCTATACTTAAGGACATCCAAATTAAATGTCTCATGGAACATATCATTTATAACATACCATTCTCATGACCAATTCTTCAAGGTGCACCCATAAGTTCCTTGGGGCATTTGTACTGCAGTCAGTCTATATTTCCTTACACAAATGCACATGCATAATAGGGTCTGAGTCACCAAAGTATGATGATATGTCTAGGTCCTCATTAATATTCCCAAATATAGTGTATATGGATGCTTTCACATCCTTTCAAGTTGGCAAGCTAGGCCTTTGCTTTGTCCACCAATGAACGATAGTGCTCTATAATGTATACACTAGTGCACCTATTTTATCTACTTCTTTTGGAATACATGATTCAAGGTTTTGGACACACTCTTCCACTAGATTAATCCCATCATATATTTGGAGTGTCACAATTTTACATTTACTTAGGTGAAATACTCTTTTTCCCTTCTTCTTGGTGCATGGGACCCACCTCTGAGAAGTGTAATCAATCTGGACATGTCATGTCTTTACTAGTTTTGGCACCTTTATGTGCACCAAGTAGAACCTTTGACTAGTGGTCTCATAATCTTATTTGACCCATTAGTCACAAGCAACATCAATGGTGTCCTAGGCTGATTTTCCATCTTCCCAAGAAATCACTCCTTGGTCATTAGGGTGGATAGTTTCGGTACCTTGAACCATAATGTTGCATATGTGGTTGATTCATCTTTGAGGTCCACACTCTCAACATAGGGAATCCTTGGTCACTTTAGAGGGGGATAAATAATCTCTTCTTCATGTAGTGACTCTTGAAGCATATGTTTGCATTATTTGCATAGAACTAAGGCCTTCTGAGAAGTGACAGGTAGTTGTCTTGTTTCTCCAACTCAATTACTTCAAAGTCCTCATAAAACTTAGTGCCCATGATATCTATAATGTTGATCTTTAAAATTTTGATTAGTTATTCTTGGGTCTTATTATGCATTAAAAGGACATGGGGGGATGGCCTTAAGGCTAGCCTACCCATCTTCTCCCATGTATTCTTCATCAAGATATTGACCTGGATGCCTATGTCCATAAGGACTTCACATCTAGAACATCCATTAATGGTGGAATTTATAAGGAGTTCTTGATCATACTCCATATTTTGTATATTCCTAGCTCCTCATGAATTCCTTATGTGTGGTGCAATGACTTCAATTAGTTTTTACCCTACATTTTTAAGATTAAATTATTTAATAGGGGTATCATTCCTTTCATCAATGAGAGGCACAAGATCTTTATTATCTCTTTTATCTTAGACTCCTAGATATCTTTATTCTTACAAGTGAATGTAGCCTATGCTTCTAGGTCTCATGTTTATTAGAGATCTCCTTTTAGATTTTGAATTACACTCATATCTTATTGCAAGACATCTTTTTAGCATGATGGGTCTAGTTAAGGAACAAATTTAGGTTCAAGTTATGTTATGCACTCAGTGCATCTCTTTTTCCCATATTTTGAGTATAATTATGGTATTGTCATAACTACTAACTAAGGGTTGAATCCAATATGATTAGTCACCTACACCTTGACTATCTTTGCATAGGTTGATTGTGCCTTCAGAGTCCACTTATCTACTTTTGTTTCATGCCTGATCATTCTTGTGCCCTTGTCTACAGTAGGCCTACCTTAGTTCAACTTTTTATACAAGTTGGGGCATTCTTTAACCTTATGGGCCCCTCAATAATACCCACATATTAGATGTGTAGGGTAGTCATGTTGATAGTTCTCTATCAAACCACACTTGTAACATGAGCAAGGTAGGAACCTTCCACCATTGTATCCTCCACCTCACCCTATGGCACCTATTTACATCACAAATACTAAATTATACTATCCATAACATTCATTTCCTTGGTCAAATTTCCCTCTAACTGCTATAGTGTCCTACATCATTCCCCTATCCATGTTCTCATGCATCTCATCACTCACTTGATAATCAATTATTGTGTGGGTGTAGGCATTACACAAATAACAATAGATGGTTGTGTTGACCTAAATATAATGTTGTAATAATGGGTAGTTATAAACGTCATGTGCCTCTAGGTAGACTTCACAACTTAGAATTAATGTGCACATATTATTTTGAGGGTTATTATTCTTATTATGGCCTTTTGTTTCATAATTAGTGCACCAAAATCCACTTTGAGCATCCTATGATGAGATAGTAGTAAGATTTTAGAGTTGAGATGACATGGATGAAATTAATTCCTTTATGAATAGGTTGATCCCAATATCAACACTTTCAATTGCCTCCACTTTGAGAATGGCTTCAAGTGCTTTGTGAGGGTCTATGAAGGTCTTCATAGAAAGCACTCTTTAGAACAGAACTAGCAATCTTCTAATGAACCATTACACATGCTAAGAGGGATGAGTGTCATAAGAAAGATTTGAAAAGAGTGTCTTGAACCTTACATCATATAAGCATATGCTTTCAAAGAGTCCTTACATTATCTTTTTTAGCACAATGATGTTCCATTGTTTGAATTCTAGGATCTCAAATTCCTTAAGAAGTGCCTCTTTCAAGACATCATAATAGATCATATCCTAGTTAGGGTCAAAATTCCTATATCAGGTATGAGTATGATTAATAAAAGTGGTCATGAACTAGGTTACCTTACATTATGACTGTGTTATCCCTTGAGCATGCCATTGTAGTTCACACTTTAGCACATGCTCTACAACATTTTCCATGCCATGATACTTAAAAAGTGTATGGCCATTTCATAAAATATTTGTTGTTGGGGGATAGCTACCATCTGTGGCACTAGTCCCCCTAGCATTTGTCTAAGTGGTAGACCTATAATGCCTCTAACCATTGGGTTAGGTAGTAATCCCATTGTTACTATTGGTGTCATTGATATCAGAGGTGTACTATTACTTATGGTGCTAAACCACTTCTTGCATGTTATTGCCCACTTTGCATAACTGACATTGGCTGAGATAGTATACTTATGATCAAGTTCTATGGTTGTGAGCTATCATCTAATGATAAATAAATAATCTTGCTTAAATCCTATTAGGGAATAAATTATTCAATCAAAAAATTATACTCCAAGTTTGAAAAATGTCCAAATTCTATATTGACAACAAGTTGAGTTATCACTCTTGTTTTTTCCTCAAGTGGGGGATCTAGTGCATGATCTTGTGTCATAGGTTCAAAGGGGGTAGGCACATCTAGTTCATATTCATTAACCAAATTATGTAGGGACCTAGTATATTCTACAACCATTAATTATTGAGCCAATTCATTGCTTCATTATTTCTCTCCTCATTTTTTTATATTTCAAGAGATCCTTCCCCATGCCCTTCCCACTTGCTATGGGTTCTCTTGAAAATTACAAGTTCTAGATATTCCATCAATATATGTCATCTCTTTTTATAAGTCTATCTCTTAAGCTCTTATGTGTTAGTCTATTCATCCCCTTCCATTGTGCTTCATCTACACATCCCCTTCTTCCCTTCTACACTGCTCATACATAAAAGGATTTTAGCCTTACATTCCTAAAGTTTTAAATACATAATACATCATTAGTTTATTGAGATTTGTGCTAAAATATTTCATAAATTTGGATCTAGGTTTGAAAAAAAATGATACTTTTCTTCTTTAGGGCACAAGTATGTGTAAACTACAAACTCAAACATGTAACTATTCAACACTCCTTTCCACCATTTGTATACTACTCTAGTCCAGGTGGCATCTAGGGTCTCAAGTATCTCTAAGTGATCCTTCATCCACTCATATCATTTCCCATAGCTTTATCTTCTATGGGTTACATATGTAGCCAACCATTGGTACACATGCTCAGGTAATTTGTAGAAAAAGACCTCATATAGAGCATCATATAGGTTGTTATAAACCCACTTTCTCAGCTTTTGTTACCTACAAGTAAGATGTTTTAGTATAAATCTATCTTCCACCTATTTAAGCCAGTTGTTGATGGAGATTTAGAGTATCATTTTGTTGTACCATTATGCCAATAAAATTTAACATGGGTCCTAGAAACAAAACCAAAATGTTGGAGAAAAGGGGGGTCACTTCATCAATTCATCTAATCAAATACTAGTTTGATTGTCTAAGTAAATTATGTACTCATTACAACTAGGTGAAATCACAACATATTCTCATAACACTCAACATTTATCAATCGACTATGATGTCATTAATTCACATAAGGTACAAGCCTTTTGCACTCACTTGAAGCATAATAGAATAAGAATCAGGGCTATTTTGGGATAATTGTGACATGGTAAAAGATTTCATTCATAGGTCTTGGTCATTCCAACATAGGATTTTGGTTTGCACAAGCATTTTTTGGCCTAGCCTAATGGCCTATAGGCACAAGCCTATATTAGGGTGGTTCTATAGTATCAAGGGCTCAAGCCTCATTTTAACTAACATTAGCATCATTCAAGTGATTTTTAGGGTCAAGGGACTATTATTACTTCTATTATTCATACTTAGGCTAGCACTTCATAGTAAAGGAACACCTGGTGCATGACCCTTTCCATACTTAGGCTATTCCTACATAGTATGTTGACATCATTGTAATTTATATATATGCCATTAACATCATAAAACATAAGCTTGAATACATATTATTTAACATAACTGAGTTAGAATTATAGCATTATGACTATTATGTTTATTACATATTCAACTAACCAACATCAAGGAAGTATAAACTAGAAAAACTATATGATGCATAACAACCTTCTCCATTAATGAAAGTTCAAATGTAGAATAAAGTCCATAACACTTAAAAGAAATATAGTATATGCTTAACTTTAAAGTACTTAATACCCTAGAGGCTCACAGGTAAGCTTGGGAACTATAATTTGGAGCCTTAAAGGTATCCATGTTATTTATACTACTAATGGTGGTCTTAATAGTCTAGTTCCATTTCTCTAGAGCTTTGTTACATCAATATTGCTTTTTTTTCTCACTAGTTTGAGATGGTTTTATAGAACACAAGAGCATCTCTTTTCTAGAGTGGAGAGTACATGTTTGGTGTCAAGATGGAGCCTTTTTTGATCATTACACTATCTATATAACCTTGTACCCTTCATGGTATAGTTACCACATGTTGCCACTCATAGAGGATGCCCTAAAGATTTAGGTGCTAGTTAACTGCCTACTAGTTGGTGTAAGATGTGTGTTAATCCTCTAATTGGTGCCAAGATACCAAAATATGAATCATGTCAAGTGATTGCCTTATTCTAAGATGTCTTCCATGTTAGCACAAATACATACTTAATGAAATAGGGGACCAACAAATAGTGTACTTGAACAGAAAATAAAAAAAAATCTTAGAGATCTTTTCATGTTTTGGTTTGGAAGAACTGCATCTATTTTTGACATATATAGAAAATTATTACTTGTCATTTCATGTTCATATGCCATAAATGCTTGAGTATCTGGTGAGGATTTTTATGCTATAAATTCTTGAGGTTATATGACTCACGTGAGGAAAACTATAAAAGAGATTTTCTAAGAGTTATATTTATTCTAACACCTCCATTATGCATAGTGATTAACAATTCTAGAATGCTATTTTAGAGGTAGTGCATGTGTTCTAGTTTACTATCCCATAGTGGCATTGCTATATGTTACATTAGGGGATGTAATAATATATATATATATATATATATATAAAGTCAATCCTTAATTTATTTCCATCCTTTATTACATTTTTGAATCCATTAAAATGAGTATTGGCATTGCCATAATTTATCTTGATAATGTTGCATGCTTAACTAGTGTTGTTGGTATCAAAACATAGCCAACTTGATGAGATAAAAAGTAACTATATTATGATCTGCATTATGAATTGAGTCATTGTACCCTATAGTTACTATCATTTAAAGTCATTATAAAATTCTTCGGTCCATAACCTATGCCATTATAGAAGTCATTGTAATCTTCATTAATGATTATTATTATATAGCACTGAATAGTTTAAATTCCAATGCTATGGTAAACTTATAAAGGCATCTCCATGATCTATAAGATGAGTATTATATAAAGGTGTAAATATTAATTATGAGTATTACATGATAAATGACTCTAATTCTTATGAGTATTATAAGATGAGTTTTATATAGCTATTTATATTAATGGGTCAAATTACTCATAAACTTAAATACTAGACAAATTTGTATATAGTAACAAAAGGAGAATAGTTCTTTATATGCGATCCTAAGTTCATGAACTTTCAATCTAGTATACATAGACTCATATAGAAGTTTTAAATATGATTACAAGATTTTAATACATAGGCAATTTACATGATATTACAATGGTTGAATAACCTCATGAAAACCTTTTTAGAATATATTAATATATGTAGGTGTTAATATGACTAATAGTGTGTACATGTATAGAGGGGGTATTCTTATAGTTATAATTCCATGCATGGATTATTAACTATGTTAAATAATTACATATAGTTAAGTTATCAAATACATCCATTCAAACCCTTAAAATGTATAAAAATACTAGTTTAGATTATCCTATGCTTCATGTGTGTTGAGTCTTATTTTTATATATCTACACATGGATTTAAGTATGTAACATAAGTAAATAATAAAAATAGTTGTGTTGGGTCATATGCCTAAGATTATAGCTATAAGTATGATTTTATCTAGTCATTAGGTGTTTGAGGGACTACAACTATAACCATATTAAAATAGTCATCTAAAAAATGGAATGATAAGTTTTAATTAATTTTATAATAGTTTTATGAGTTCTCTACAAATGATTGATTGACTATTAGTTATATGTATTCAGTATTGAATAATTGTGTGTGATACATATTATGAGAATGTTAATATGTATAAATTCTTGGTTATATTTAGCATACAATGGTGTATCGTGATGTGTGCTTATAAGTTATATTTATTTGAATGTTAGTATGTAGTTTAAATTTAGGGTATACTTAGGTGGTATAATCTTGTACTTTCTTGATTGTTATTATATATGTGGATCATTTGACTCTTGAAATCATATCTTTGGTTATGTGTATTTATGTATTTGTGAACTATGATAGTATGGGATATCATAGAGTACTATATTATAAATGTATGTTATACCTGAATGGTACATACTGTAATTGTTATATCTAGACTCAATCCTGTGTTTGACTAATTTAATGTATACATGTTGGTTATTACTATGAATAACATGTTTTGTGGTAGCTAGTAGGACTTTATGTATACATGCATATAATTTTTGAGATTGTAGCATATGCTAATATAGAATACCATGTGTTTCCTAAAAACTATGACTTGCTTTGGTATGTCTAGTTGCTTAAATCAAAGCTTATGTTTCCATGTATTTAAAATTACTTTATATTATTGATTGTGAAAAATTAGTAGTTATGTATTATAATACTAGACCATGATAATATGGGTTATCATAGGGTGTAGTATGTGTGAAAATTAATTGTGATAGCTAAAAATTTTAGTTCAATGTGTATTTTACCTAGATGGTATAAATTGTAGTCATTATTTCTAGTATGTGATAGAAAATAAGGTAAGATTCATTCATACATTTGATGGAATAAATGTTTCTTTGGTTACTCCTATGTATGACATGTTAAGTGATGTGTTCACTAATAAGATGTAAATTATATGAATTTTGTGGTTAAATTATGTTTGACCAATATGAATTTTGGATACTAAGTAGGGAGTGAGATGGACTTCGCTATCTTACTAGCATTACAATGCTATATGAAAGTAGTCTGATCAAGCTATGTGTGTGAATTTGATTGATCTATAGATTAAGATTATTTATTATTCTTTAAAAAATGGGCCAAAATATGTTTATTGAGACATTATCATTTCATGAGTATGATTTACATGTTTATGAGATATCTTGCAATACAATCAGTTTTCTATGATATACTGCATGTTTAATTTTAGAAGTCATAAAGCACATGAGTACTTGCTTGTCTCTCTAGATTCCCTGCCATCACCATATACTCATCCATAAAGGGAGGTTTATTTATTGATGGAATTAGTGTAGTGGATCATTAGTTGGTGGTTAGTGTGGAAAAGTACTAGGATAATTCTCTCCCTCCCCACAATAGTACTACTTATCGAGATGACACTTGAGATTACCATAGATACTTGAGTTTAGGAACTATGCTCCAAGGGAGCCAAGTATCTTATATGTATATTATATTATATTTATTATTAAATATTTTCATGAAAAATTATAGTTACTTATTATTTTATATTGACAGTAGTGGTTGTAGACTTGTAATAACTATGGCTGAGTTGATGTAATAACTTTCTATATTTATTTTATGTAGTGTTATCATGATAAAATATAATATGTGTTTACTATTATCACACTTGTGTATATATATGATTTTTTTATATTCTCATTGTAAAATCTATTTATAGTATATGTTTTAATTAAAAAAATCATGTATTTTTAGTTGAACCTAAAGGGGTTGTTACATGTGGTATCAGATTTGTGGTTTGAAATCTAGGACCTAATGAGTCTATTAGAATTTTTATGTCTTTCTATTCACTAGTGTAAACCTTGTGACATGAATTATTGAACTATAATTTTGGATTTTTGGCGCATCAATGTGGAACCATGTTACACCATGATTGGATTTTTGAGACTTGATAGATCCTCTTGTATGGCTTGGTGACTATTATAAGTATGAGACATTCATGAAATGTGTGTGGGGAACATCGAGTCTATACCCTTAGGATAACTTGTACCTTTTTGAGTTGTTAATGGGTTGGTTTATCAAGTGTTCCAATGGTGATGGTTGTATATGAGGTTTGGGTAGGTGAGTACATATCATAGTTCATGAGTTATAGGCAAGAGATTTCTACCATAGTTTGATCACTTAGATCAAACACCTCAAGTGTGATTACATACTTATTGGTAGTAAAGTCACCTTTGTCATTTATGTTTTATGTTGTGAGTACTTAATAAGCAGAGGATGCTTCTCACTTAAATATACATGCTTTAGTTTTTGTATCTTATATTTACTAATACTAGGAATGGAAAGTATTATAAGACCACTTTTTTTAGTTAGTACCACCTAGAGCAATGGGAATTTTCTTATAGTAGAGTGTAGATGTTTTGGATGAGAATTCCTATGTTGTAGGAGTTTTTTTAAGGATTGGCACCCTTATGTTATGTGGATTTGGTAGAAGTGTCATCTCTCTTAGTTATTTTAGAGGTGATTTTTTATTATCTCATTCTCCTTTGACATCATTATAAGCTACCAAGAGGATTCACATTTTCATGATGTTGATTTAGTGTCCTCTTAAATGGAAACTTGTTTCTTAAATGTTGTTTTGCCCATATTCCTTCAATTTCATGGGATAAATGTCTTCTACTTATTATTTAGAGATAAGTTTTAGGATTGGATGAATTGATACATTTTTATGGTTAGTATTTTTTTTCCAATTGTGGAAATAGATTATGATACCATAGTTACAAATTTGGTAAGTAGGTAGTGATTTGGAAACATTGAGTTGAGGTGTTTTTTTTAAACCTTGTGAGGGTATGTAGGAGTTTTTGAGAGGATAGTTTTCTAATTTTCACTTGTGACTATTTAGGGTCATTAATTTATCTAACTTGTGAACTTAGACCATGAGGAGTGGTAAACCTTGAATTTATAATAATTTTAGATTAAGAATTATAAGTTGATTATAATTATAATGATATTATATACCCTTGATTAGACTAATATTATTCTCTTTTACTTAGATCATGTTGTTTTGAAAAGATATTATGTACCTTTTGTTAGAATTGAGTAAGGTATAGGATGTGCAAAAAATCTTATCAATCTAGGGGTTGAGATAAAAAAATAATTGGTTATGTGTTAATTGAGCAATTAGGGAGACAATGTTTTGCTTGTTACATTTATAAGGTTGTAAATATGGTGTGATCCTTATCTTTTGTATGTTACATTAATTTTAACATTATTTCCTCTTAACTATAAATATAAAACTATAGGTTAAGCTATGAAATATGATACTAATTATGTTTGGTTAGAGGCAAATTAATACTATTATGGATAAATTTTATGATTTCTATTGTATGTATATTGATAAATCTATAATTATTTAGCATATTACATTGATTTATATGATATGTTAGTATAGAATTATGATTCATTGAACATTACACACTTTTTGGAGATCATTGGGGTGTGGAGACCTAAGGGAAGTATGGTGAATTAGGAATGTGAGTACTAATAAATAGGAGTGGATCCTACTTAGTCTCATATTGACTCAATAGTTACTGATTTTGGAATGATAAATTTATTTGTCAAATCTAGGACTGACAGACAAACTTGTTAAATTTAGTCGTATGGCCATACACATGTATATAATGGAATGATTATTCCTTAACTTTGTATACATTAGAAATTTAGTCTTTATAGTTCGTATCTATCATCATACTTGTCAGGAGATCCATGGAGTATTGATAGTATTGACATGTTATACTTATTAGGAGCTATACAGAGTAGAGATAGTATTAACTTATACACATCATTCTTGACAAGCTCCTTAATTACTTTTCTCTAGAATGAGAAAAACACTCTCTAGATTAGAAAAATGCGCATAGGGGATGGAATATTTTTTGTAACTCTCCCTAGTCATTTGTTTTGGCTTGTATGATGATCCTCTATGCTCTTGGGAAGTCAATGAAACTTTCATTGAGATATGTGAGACCATTCAAGGTAACAAAAGTGGTTAGTCCTATAGTATACATGTTTATCTTGACAAATTTGGACTTTGGGGTGGTCATGATAGAATCAATAAGAACAATTAATACTTGCAAACCATGTTTGCATAATTGGGAGATATCACATAGTAGGGTCTTATGGGATCAATATTTTGAGAATAGTACAACTTGAGAAACTTTAGTGAGTTCTAAAGGTAATTTCACATTTATTTACTTGATTTTATACCTTATATTGTTTTATTTATTTGTAGAATAATTTTTTTAATTCAAAATTTACATTTGATAATAGTCATCTGAGATGATGACTAGTTTTAGGGGGGAAGGATATTACATCTTGATTCCTCATTAAGCAAACTATTTTACTATCCATGGATATTTATAGTTGACACATCTGATTTGGTTATATTTTAATTAAGATTTAAAGTATAGGTTGTTATAATACAAGAGGACATTACTTAGTTTACATAATCACACTGCTATGAGTTAGTTGTAATTATATGTTTACTTTATGATCATGTTAATTTGTCATTTTAGTTATAATTTATGATGAATATATATCATGACTATTATCAAATAACTACTTACTTTGTTGTGAAGTTGACATAGGAGAAAAAAATCTTCAAAGTGTGATGGAGGGAGATCATCATCGGAGAGGGTAACATAGATGGAGATGTTAGAGGATGATATAAAAATTGGCTAGAACCCTTCACAGACCACATAATTAATTCATGTTAAATACATAATCTGAATGGTTAACATTACCATCTTCCTTATGTTATCTAAATTTAAGTAATTATTTATGTGTGTGTGTTGGTCCATATTTATGCTTAGATGATATAATCCTCTATGTGTGTTGTATTGTGAATGTTATTATGCATTATGATGTGTCATTGTATTCATGATTTTTAGTGTAAAATTTTATGAATTATGTTGGCACTACCATATGTAGGCTAACTAACTTACCTTAGTAATAATATCCATTTATATTTATGATATTAGATATATCAATATCTGATGTAATAATTAGAAATAAGATATAAATGGTCTAATACATTGACAAGTTAATAGGATAATTACTGTTAAGTCATTATATAAATAATTATTCTTTAAAAGGTGTTGGAAGATAAAATTAATTGATGTCACTATATATATATATATATATATATATATATATATATATATATATATATATATATATATATATATATATATATATATATATATATATATATATATATATATATATGGAGATAAAATAAATAATAAAAAGTCATTATTTAGAGTAAAACTAAAAAGAAAAAAATACATTAAATAATGAGAAAGAAAAACAAAAGAGAGAAAGCATAATTTTGATATGAAAATAAAAAAAATAAATAAAAGAAAGATATTAATAAACAAAAAAGGGGAAAATATTAAAAATCTATTCCATATATCTTGAAAAGGGGAAGAAGATGAGAGGAAAGGAGGAAAGAAATTGGAGGGTGTAGCAAAGACAAGGGGAAGAGGAGAAAAGAAAAAGAGAAGATAACATTAAAAGCATGTGCTTCTAAACTGCCAGGTAGGTGGAGTGTTTCTGATTTTATTATAAGTTTAGTAGAAATTTTGTGCTTAAGAGTGTCTATATATATTCTTATATCTAATACATCAATAAGTGGTTGATATATATCTAATTCTATGTTTAGTAATATATAAACAATATAATGATAATTTTGTACAAACATATATATAATAAAAGGAGATAAAACAAATAATAAAAAGTCATTATTTAGAGTAAAACTAAAAAAAAAAAAAAAAATTAAATAATGAGAAAGAAAAACAAAAGAGAGAAAGCATAATTTTGATATGAAAATAAAAACAAACAATAAAAGAAAGATATTAATAAACAAAAAAGGGGAAAATATTAAAAAGCTATGCCATATATCTTGAAAAGGGGAAGAAGATGAGAGGAAAGGAGGAAAGAAATTGGAGGGTGTAGCAAAGACAAGGGGAAGAGGAGAAAATAAAAAGAGAAGATAACATTAAAAGCATGTCCTTCTAAACTGCCAGGTAGGTGGAGTGTTTCTAATTTTATTATATGTTTAGTAGAAATTTTGTGTTTAAGAGTGTCTATATATATTGTCTTATATCTAATACATCAATAAGTGGTTGATATATTTCTAATTCTATGTTTAGTAATATATAAACAATATAATGATAATTTTGTACAAACATAACAAATGTATGTGATTTGTTATTTACAGGCAATATATGATTATTATTGGTTAAATGTGTGTGTGTGTGTGTATATTTCAACCATAACATTAAGTTTTATTATAGAGGCAATGTAAGTGTCTATTTAAAACACGATCTCAAAACAAAAAATAAGCCTGGTAGAGATTGGTCTTAGTAATCCAAGCATTAGGCTTCATTGCTCGACATTGCTATAATTGTTCAACTTGGAGCATAAGGAACTAGACACCTTCATATTACCCATAAGATCAAGTTTGTGATTATCCTTTCTTCTCTAGATTCACCATCGATACTAGTTTGTTTTCTTGTTATGACATTTCTTAAGCTAAAATGGGTACATCTAATAAAAATCTTTTCCTTCAAATTTATCTATTTTCCATGTCTTTGCTATGAGAACTTATTCAAACTCATTAAGAGAAATTTTTAAATAAGGAAGCCCATAGATGTATTTAAAGTGAAAAAGGCCTTATAAACTAGAGCATTAGCAAGTGAATCTAGTGTACTTGAATATAAAATAAAAATGATTTCTAACACAAATTGAAATAATTTATGAGAGATCTTTTCATGTTTTATTTTGGAAGAACTTTTTGACATATGTATAATATTCTTGCCTATAATATCATTTTAAGATGCCATGAATCCCTAAGACTCTAGTGTGGTTGTCTTAAATTTAAAATTCTTGAGGTTTTATGACTCATCTGAGAAAAACTATGGAAGATGTTTTTTGAGAGTTATATTTATTTTGATGCCTCTATTGGATGTAGTGATTAAAAATGCTAGTATGCTAGTTTAGAGGCAACACAAGTGTTTCATATTGCTATCCCAGAGTGGCATCACTATATATTATAGTAGGGAATGTTCCAATATACATATAACTATAAATTCAATCCATAATTTATTTCCATCCTTTATTACATTTTTGAAGTCATTGTAATGAGTATTAGCATCACTATAATTTGTCCTTATACTACTACATGCTTAACTAGAGTTGATGGAATCAAAACACAACCAACTTGATTAGAGCAAAAGTCATTGTATATGTATAAATAATCTCTAGCCTACCTTATGAACTGATTCATTGTATATCAAAGTTACTATCGATTAAAGTCTCTATAAAATTCTTTAGTCCACATCCTGTGCCATTGTAGAAGTCATTACGATTTTCATTAATGATTATTATTGTATAGCATTGAGTAATTTAAATTCCAAAGGTTTGGTAAACTTATAAAGGTGTCTCCATATAGTGCAATAAGAGTATTATATAAAGGCATAAATACTACTTATGAGTATTACATTATAAAGGAGTCTAATTCTTATGAGTATTATAAGATGAGTTTAATATGGCTATTTATATTAATGGGTCAAATTACTCATAGACTTAAATAATAGCCAAATCCATATATAGTAATAAATGGACAATAGTTCTTTTTATGTGGGCCTAAGTTTGTAAACTTTTAATCTAGTATTCATAGACTCATATAAAAGCTCTAAAATTGATTAAGGATGATTAAAAAATTTTAAAACATCAATTTACATGATATTACAATAGTTTAATAACCTCAAGAAAATCTATTTAGAGAATATTAATATCTATAGTTGTTAATATGACTAATATTGTGTACATATATATAGGGGTATTTTTATGCTTATAATTCCATAGGTGGATTATGAACTATGTTAAATAATTACATATAGTTAAGTTATAAAATGCATGTATTGAAATGCCTAAAACATATAACAAAAACTAATTTGTATTATCCTATGTTTCATGTGTGTTGATTCTTATTTTGATATATCTATACATGGATTTAAGTATGAAACATAATTACAAAAATGGTTGTGCTAGGTCATATGCCTAAGATTGTAGCTATAAGTATGATTTTATGTAGTCATTAGGTGTTTGAGGGACTGAAACTATAACCATATTAAAATATTCTTCTAGAAAAAGGAATGTTATAAAAAATTTATGAGTTCTCCACAAATGATTGATTGGGTGTTAGTTATATGTATTCATTATTCAATACTTGTGTACATTACATATTATGAGAGTTTTAATATGTATAAATATTTGGTTACATTTAAAATATAATGGTGCATTGTGATGCATGATTATAAGTTATATTTATTTGAATGTTAGTATGCAGTTTAAACTTAGGGTATACCCAAGAGGTATAATCCCTTGCTTGATTGTTATTATGTATGTGGATCATTTGATTCTTAAAATAATAACTTTGGTTAAATGTATTTATGAACTATAATAGTATGGAATATCATAGAGTACTATAATATAAATGTATGTTATACCTAGATGGTACATATTATAATCATTATGTCTAGACTCACACCTAAATTTTACTAATTTAATATATGCATGTTGGTTATTACTATGAATAACATGTTTTGTGGTATTTGGTATGACTTTATGTATGCATCCATACAACCTTTGAGAGTGTAACTTATGCTAAGATAGAATATTATGTGTTTCATGGAAATTGTGACTTACTTTGTTATGTCTAGTTGCTTGAATAAAATATTACATTTTCATATATTTAAGACTACTTTATATGTCTGATTGTGGAAAACTAGTAGGTATGTCTTAGAATACTATACCATGATAATATAGGTTATCATAGGGTGTAGTATGTTTTAAAACTAATTGTGGTAGTTAAAATTTGTAGTTAAATATGTATTTTTCTTAGATGGTATAAACTGTAGTCATTATTTTTACTATGAGATAGAAAGTAATGTAAGATTCATTCATATGTTTGATGGAATAAATGTATTATTTGGTTACTATTATGTATAACATGTTATGTGATGTGTTTTCTAGTAGAATGCAAATTATATGAATCTTGTGGTTAAAATATGTTTGACCAATCTGCATTATTGATACTAAGTAATGAGTGAGATGGGCTTCATTGGTTTACTGGCATTAGAATGTCAAATGAAGGAAATCCGATCAAGTGGTGTGTGTGAATTTGATTGATCTATAGATCACTATTATTTATTATTCTTAAAACTTTGGGTCAAAGTATCTTTAGTGAGACATTATAATTTTATGATTATGATTTACATGTCTATGCAATCTCTTGTAATAGAATGGGTTTTCTATGATACATTGCATATTTAATTTTATAAATCATATAGCACATAAGTACTTGTCTCTCTATATTCTTACATAGTCACTATCTACTCATCCATGAGTGGAAGACTATTTCTTGATGGGATTAGTATGGGGGATCATTGGTCTATGGTTGTTCTATAAAATTACTCAGATGATGCTCTCACTACTCATAGTAGTACTACTTATTGAGATGGAACTTGAGATTTCCACATATACTTGAGCTCAACAAACTATGCTCTGAGAGAGCCAAGTATCTTATATGTACACTGTATCGTATTGTATTTATTATTGAATATTGTCATGAATAATTATAGTTACTTATTATTTTATATTGATAGCAGTGGTTGTAGACTCTTATCAGCCATGGCTAAGTTGATGTAATTCCTTTCTATATTCATTTTATGTAGTTTTCTCATGACATTAGAGATCTATGATATAAAATGTAATATGTATTTATTGTTATCACACTTATATATATATATATATATATATATATATATATATATAATCTCTATTTAGATTCTCATGGTAAAATATATTTATAGTATATGTGTTAATTTAAAAAAAAACATGTATTTCTAATTGAACCCAGTAGGGTTGTTACAATTTGGGGTTAACCCTAGAAAAATAAAAAAAGTGGTCCTACAGCTAAAAAAATGTATAGTACCTTGTGTAGGAGAGTTTTTAAATGTCCACATATAACTGACCTTTAAGACACGTGAAAAAATACATTGACATATTGGTGTTCAACATTCTAGAATCCTATGGTCTACTACTCAATCAGGATTGGTAAAAAAATATTGAATGGGTATGTAATCATTGAATTCTTGCATACGTGGATGCCATGGAAAGGTGTGGCTAATTAAATTAGGATTGATTGAGAGTATAAAATGAAGTACCTAATCACTAATTACAATTTAAAAAATGAGAATATCAACTTCACATCTTCACATGTTACTTTTAACACATTCACAATATAAAGGTAGCCTCATGAACAAGAATAAAAGGTCCCTCACAATTATGGACTTTGTATTTTTTTAAAGCTTGACATAAATAAGGTTTGGTTTTGGTGTGGATCTGACTAATATATAAGGGAAATAATATTTTTCTATATATATATATATATATATATATATATATATATATATATATATGCACCAATAACCATGTTAAGTATGAAGCCCTGATCCTAGGTCTCTAGTTTGTTGTAATCCATGGTGTTAAATAGATGCAAATATTTAGTGACTCTAAATTGGTGGTCAATGAAATTAGAAAGAAGTACCAATGAAATCTATCCTATTTAGAAAAAAACATAGATTTTGGGACCTGATTAAATATGTTGAGGCTTTCAACATTAGAGCTATCCCAAGATAAAAAAAACTATTAAATAGATGCATTGGCAATCTCAATAACTAGCTTGGTATTGCTACAAAAATACAAATTGTAAAGATCTTTTATGGAGCTAGTGCCTTTCCCCTCAATCCCTAATAATGTATAAAACTTCCAAGTCTTTGAGGATTATTAATAGATTATCTAATTTAGAAATAATTTTTAGACTTTCAAGGACTAGATTATAGATGAAAAGGACTTGAATGTCTAAAAATAGAAGACCTGAAGGATGATGGCATCATGCAGCTTAATGATAATGTAATATCCATGTGAATGGTATCTTTAGATAGGGTATTTTATCTAGACCCACATGCCAAAAGGAAGAAGTTGAAGACAAATAAATCTGACTTTGGCAAAGAAAATTTGGGATTGAAAGAGTACCCTCATGTCAACATTGGTATATCTTGTACTTATGCTAAAAATAAAAAGTTGAAGGAAATACTAATGGAGTGAAAGGATGTGATTAATTGGACTTATGAAGACTTGAAAACTTTTGATACCAAGGTAATAACCCATACTATTCTCCTAAGTCTAGATAATAGACCTTTCAAGCAATGCCAAAGGCCCATGAATACCATTTTAGAACCTCTTATTCATATTGAAGTTTAGAAACCATTAGATGCCTAGATCATATTTCCTATTAGATATTCTATTTAGGTGGAAAACTTAGTACCTATCAGGAATAATAATGGAGAAATAAATTTATGTGTCAACTTTAGGAACTTTAACTGGTCTTCAAAGAAAGATAAATACCCTCTACCTTCCCTAGATGAGGTAATCCAAACTATCAGTGGTTATGAAATGATGTCCTTCCTAGATGGTTTCTCTAGATACAATCAGGTGATAGTAGAAGCATAGGATTGGATGAAGACTACATTCACCACAAATTGGTGGAAATATACTTATAATAGGATGCATTTCAAACTCATAAATGTTGGGAAAAAATTCCAATGATCCATGGATAATTCATTCCAAGGACTTATTGGTGAGTGCATAATTATCTATATGGATGACTTTACTATATTTTTTAAAAATATAAATGTTCATGAAAACCACTTGAAAAAGGTCTATGATAGATGCATAATATATTGGGTGTCACTCAACCCAAATAAAATCATCTTTAGAGTCATAGACGTATAATTTCTAGGACACATCATAACCAAGGACAAAATTTATGTTGATCCAAAATGGATTCAAGCCATCTCAAAACTGACACCTCAAAACAATAGAAAAGAGTCAAAGTCATTCTTTGATAAGATCAACTTTTTCTAAAAATTTATATTTTGGTTTGTTGAAATGGTCAAACTATTAAATGCTATGCTTAAAAGGGACACAAAGATATAATGGAAAGTTGAGGCTAAGAATTGATTTTGAGACATCAAGATGACCATTTATCAAGCTATAGTAATTATTAGTCCTGACTTCACCAAGTATTTATATATGTATTCCTTTGTTTTAAAACATACCATTTCTATATTAATAACTTAAAAGGTAGATATTAATGAACACCCAATAGTTTTTATGAGTACTAATTTAAATAATGTTGAACTAAAATATTCAATGATAGACAAGCAAATTTATGCATTGGTCAAAACTATAAATAGATTCAAGCATTAAATTTTGAGAAATAAGAACAATATAAACTATATTGATCTAAAACGGATTCAAGCCATCTCAAAACTAACTCCAAATAGTAGAAAAGATTTGAAGTCATTATTTTTTAAGATCAACTTTGTGCACAAATTCATCTCTAGGTTTCCTAAATTGTCAAACCACTAAATGTTATGCTGAAAATGGACCCAAAGATAGAATGGACAATTAAGGATAAGAATTCCTTCTAAGACATCAAGATAGCCATTTCTCAAGCTCTAGTAATGATTAGTATTAAATTCACCAAGGATTTCTATATGTATTCCTTTGATTTAGAACATACCATTGTTGTATTACTCACTCAAAATCTAGATAGTAATGAACACACAATTGCTTTTATGGGTATTAATTAAAAGGATGTCAAACTAAAATATTTAATGATAGATAAGTAAATTTATGCATTGGTCAAAGATGTAAATATGATAAATAAAACTTACACTATAGTTTTAGACCTAGCCACTAATCTTATAGTTAGGCAAAATGAACTGGGTGAGAGAAGGGGGAAATGAATGGCCAAGTTGCAAGAGTTTCATCTAGAGATCAAACTAGAAAAGATGGTGAGAGGCCAAGTAATAATCCAACTAATTACTAAGGTATATCCATGCATTTAGGTTGAGCAAGTCAATAAAGTCCAAATGGATGGAGGAGAGTGGTATTCCCAAATCATTCATTATCTACTAATAGTAACATGCCCCCCTAAGTTGAACATAAAATAAAGGTGAGCTTTTAGGCTCAAATATTCTTAGTGCATGATAAAAGGAGGAATCCTTCACCAAAAAAACTATGAGGGAATATAGCTAAGATGCATATCAAGATAAGAAATTGTGGATATCTTGGACAACCTAGACCAAAATTTGGGTAGTGGACTCTCTTATAGGATTAGAACATCCCACAAGATCTTGAAAATGGGATATTACTGGCCCACCATTTTCAAGGATTCATACAACCATATAAGGACCTATCATGAATGCTAAGTCTTTGGTAAAAGGGAGATTGATGTTGTTATATTATTACTCCCAATCATTAAATTTCATACTTTTACATAATGGGGCCTTGATTTCATTAGGGTAATTAATCCTAATTCTTTGATAGAACATAAGTTCATGCTCATGGCCACTAATTACTACACTAGGTGGATCAAAGTTGTGGCCACCAAGAACTCCTAAACTCTAGATATTATTAAATTTTTAGAGGAATATTTATTAACAAGGTTTGGTACCCCCATATATCTATTCACTTATAATGGCCCAACTTTTCAATCTACTAAACTCACTGAATAGACCTACAAGAATCTAGTTATAATTAAGTCCTCTTCAAATTACTGTTCCAAAAGGAATGGAGTTGTAGAGTCTACCAACAAAAAATTATTGGATGCCATCAAAAAGTTAGCCCAGGATAAACCAAAAGAATGGAACCTGCTACTAAAATATGCATTATTGTTAGATAGAACAAAGTTAAAATATTCCCTCAAGGCCTCCCCCTTCTTATTGGTATATGGATGGTAGCCTATCTTTCCCATTTATCTTAATCTCCCAACATATTAGTTTATTCAAGAGTATATAAAATAAGATCCAAGGGCCCACTCTAGATTTTTGGATATATTATAACTAGAAGATGTAATAATTGAAGCACTAAAAAGCTTCAGTAGACACCAAGACATTGTCAAAAGGTGGTTTTATAAGAGATCCAAGATCAAAGGCTTTAGAATTCTAGACCTAGTTATTATATGGGATAAATACGATGAGCATAAGGGATAATATGAAAAGTTTAGTCCCTTGTGTATTATACCATATCAGTTTATAAAATTTTAAGAAATAACACTTTCCATATAAAATACCTTAAAGATAAGGACCTATCCTTCCCAGTCAATGGGTAGTATTTGAAGCACTACTTTAAGGTTGATCCCATTGAGGATGTTTCTAAATGAAGGAGACTATGGTAGAGGTAAAGTTTCGATTATTTTTTGCTAATTTCATAGTTATTTTTCATGTTTTATGTCTTTGATTTTCATCAGAGTAGACTTCATTCTTTCTAGATTAGTCTTTTTTCTTTGAACATTGTGTTTCTTTAGGTTAGTTCCCTATTTTATAGGTTATATGTATTTTATCTTAGAATAACCTAATTGAATCTTATTTGAGTGATCAAAAGGATAAGTCAATCATTATTCTCCCCATGTGTGACCTAATCTTACGTGATGTATACCAAAAAGAGAGAATAGGGGGTAGGAAGAGCCTAACATAGAGTACACTAACTAGTTTATAGATGGATTTTTTTCTTTTTACATCCCAAGGTTTGAGATTTTAGGATTCAAGTATGAAAATAAAACTAAGTCATAATTATATCATATTTAAATAATCTTATTAAGTGTGAGAAAATTTCTCTCATTATTTCGTACAAATTAAGAAAGTTTTCTCATTCTTTGGATCAAACATGATTTTCATGATAATAATTGTTTGGGATAATAATCATAGATTTATATGAGAATGATAGGTACATTATGGTAAATTTATTTTTATGTTCTACATACACCAACCCATAAGGATTCCTGACCTTCTCTTCAATTCACATTATAAAAGAAAAGGAAAGAAAAGATGACCAATACATCCCAAAGAGTGATCAAATAAACTTAAAATAAAATTTAAAGGTGATCAAAGACTCACATGATGAAATAATATCAATGAAATATGTATCATGTAAGATTATGAGGTAATAAAATGAGGTAATCTAATGTATTTATGTTGAGGCTATGATTGTCTAGCTAGTAGCAAAGCAATACCTGAGCTTCCCAAGTTTTTTTATGCACTTCAATAAAACTATTGTGAAACCTATGGTTTAATCCAAGTTTTTTATAAGAGTATTAAAAAAAGGTATGAACATAATTATTATGTTTCATGGAATTTTTTATGAGTCTCTTTTATGTTTTTTATTTGATTATTCTCTTGTGATAGGATTCATAATCAGTTTGTAAGTGTTAACTAAAGATTATGGGTACTTTAATACTCTAGAGTATTCCCCCTATAAGTCACCATTTTTTGAATTCAACATACCCCACTCAAGTTTTTTTTGAATAGGGATCCATTTTATCTTGAAATTAACTAGGTATGATGAGTAAATCATTTATTGGTATTTTTCAATACTTAACAGAATAAGATTTCCCAAAGTGCTCTATCTTGGTTTCATTTAGGAATGGTAAAAACATTCCAAGAATCCAAGATATGAAGAGTCAGTAATAAAAAAATCACAAAATAAGTTATAGGTATGATATACAAAAATAAGATAGATCATATATTATAAAAAATAAGACATTCTATTACAATAATAATCCCTTGCACAAGTGGGTAAGGTAAAACTAGAAACTAGCCTAAGTAATGTGGGATAAATCCTCACATAAGACAAACTAGGAAACATATGAAATACCTAGATAAATCCTAGTAAAATTGAGAAATACATACTCTTAACACCCCCTCAAATTAATCTAGCAGCTAAAATAGCCAAGAAATAAATAGTGGCATATCCACAATATGAGTCCCAGTAACTAGGCATAATAAGGTACTCATGTACAATATGCATCCATGAAATAAAGAAGTAATATGTCCTCATAAACACCACCCAAGGAAATTTTTTGAAACCCAAATCATTCCATGCAACTCAAGGAAATTAGGTCATGTAAAAGGCTTTGTAAATATGTTTATAACCTAATGCTGAGTTAGAATGTACTCTAAACTAAAAAATCCATCATAAATGTGCTAATGAATGAAGTGCATATGTACCTCAATGTGATTGGTCTATTGGTGCTCAAATGGGTTATGAGATATGTGAGTTTCACTTTGGTTTTCACACCAAAGTATAGTAGGTGAATATTGTGTGAAGCCAAACTCTATAAATAACTGATGAAGCTAAAGAACCTACTGACTTGTTATAATTGTTGCCCTATACTTAGCTTATATAGATGAAAGAAAAATAGCTTTCTACTTCTTACACAACCAAGAAATAGGCGAAGAACTAATACAAAATATGTATCCATAAGTGGAACACCTATCATCAAGATAACCTACCTAATTTGAATCACTATACCCAATCAACTAAGTAAAATCCCTAGAGTAGTGTAATCCAAAATGAGTAATGCCTTATAGATATCATAAAATCATTTTGGCAACCTACTAATGATTTTCATGAGGGGAATGTGAAAACCTAGATACAAGCCCAAATACAATTGAAATGTCAAGGTGATTATGGATCAAATACATAATACTCATAACCATTTGTCTATATAATGTAGGATCACAAAGTCGAGTAGTACAAGTAGAAGTGAGAGTGAATTCAGACTAAAAATGAGAAGGACTTAGATTGTAATCAACCACATCAAAACATTTAGGAATATCAAGGGAGTAATTATGTTGATTCAAATATATCCCTATATCTAATTGTAAAATATGTAAACTAAGGAAGAGGTGAAAAAGACCAAGATTTATCATACCAAACTATGTTGAAAGTGTCTTCTAAATAGCTTGAACCTGAGAAGAAGAGTTGCCTATGAGAAGTAGATCATCAACATGCAAGTACAATATATAAATGTCATCCATAATATAATGGATACACACTATGGGACCAATGTGGCAATGAACAAAGCTAGTGGAGGGAAGAAAAGAATCCATCTTCTCATACCAAGCCCAAGAGGATTATTTGAGACTATTAATGTTGACTCTATGCCATTATGGGATAGTACTATATTTTCTAAGGCAACAGCTTTTATACAGGATCCTCCACCCACTCAACATCATTGTGCACATTCTATATGTGTTGGAATTTTATGTCAGGCTTTCTCGATGGATCCATAGTCTTTTTCATATGGGATATAGGAGGGGGATGATGCAATGATAGATGAGTATTCTTATTTGATGAATAATCACACTTGGGATTTGGTCACTCTTCTTAAGGAAAGAAATTTGGTTAGGTGAAAATGGATATATCACACCAATTATGTAGCTAATAGGTTTATTGATAAGTATAAGACACATCTTGCTACAAAGGTATTCTCATAGGTTAAATGTATTGACTACTCTAAGAGTTTTTCACCTATTACCAAGATGGATTATATACACTTTCTAATTTATCTTAATGCATCACAAGGTTGGATGGTGTATCATATGGATGTTAAGAATTCCTTCTTGCATGGATATTTATAGGAGGAAATATATATGGAGAATCCTATTGGGTTTGTTCATGATTTTTCTCTTATTTTTCAACTTCAGAGGTCTCTTTATAGTCTCAAATAATCCCCTCAAGGAAATTAGGTCATGTAAAAGGCTTCGTAAATATGTTTATAACCTAATGCTGAGTTAGAATGTACTCTAAACTAAAAAATCCATCATAAATGTGCTAATGAATGAAGTGCATATGTACCTCAATGTGATTGGTCTATTGGTGCTCAAATGGGTTATGAGATATGTGAGTTTCACTTTGGTTTTCACACCAAAGTATATTAGGTGAATATTGTGTGAAGCCAAACTCTATAAATAACTGATGAAGCTAAAGAACCTACTGACTTGTTATAATTGTTGCCCTATACTTAGCTTATATAGATGAAAGAAAAATAGCTTTCTACTTCTTACACAACCAAGAAATAGGCGAAGAACTAATACAAAATATGTATCCATAAGTGGAACACCTATCATCAAGATAACCTACCTAATTTGAATCACTATACCCAATCAACTAAGTAAAATCCCTAGAGTAGTGTAATCCAAAATGAGTAATGCCTTATAGATATCATAAAATCATTTTGGCAACCTACTAATGATTTTCATGAGGGGAATGTGAAAACCTAGATACAAGCCCAAATACAATTGAAATGTCAAGGTGATTATGGATCAAATACATAATACTCATAACCATTTGTCTATATAATGTAGGATCACAAAGTCGAGTAGTACAAGTAGAAGTGAGAGTGAATTCAGACTAAAAATGAGAAGGACTTAGATTGTAATCAACCACATCAAAACATTTAGGAATATCAAGGGAGTAATTATGTTGATTCAAATATATCCCTATATCTAATTGTAAAATATGTAAACTAAGGAAGAGGTGAAAAAGACCAAGATTTATCATACCAAACTATGTTGAAAGTGTCTTCTAAATAGCTTGAACCTGAGAAGAAGAGTTGCCTATGAGAAGTAGATCATCAACATGCAAGTACAATATATAAATGTCATCCATAATATAATGGATACACATTATGGGACTAATGTGGCAATGAACAAAGCTAGTGGAGGGAAGAAAAGAATCCATCTTCTCATACCAAGCCCAAGGGGATTATTTGAGACTATAAAGAGACCTCTGAAGTTGAAAAATAAGAGAAAATTCATGAACAAACCCAATAGGATTCTCCATATATATTTCCTCCTATAAATATCCATGAAAGAAGGAATTCTTAACATCCATATGATACACCATCCAACCTTGTGATGCATTAAGATAAATTAGAAAGTGTATATAATCCATCTTGGTAATAGGTGAAAAACTCTTAGAGTAGTCAATACATTTAACCTATGAGAATACCTTTGTATCAAGATGTGTCTTATACTTATCAATAAACCTATTAGCTACATAATTGGTGTGATATATCCATTTTCACCTAACCAAATTTCTTTCCTTAAGAAGAGTGACCAAATCCCAAGTGTGATTATTCATCAAATAAGAATACTCATCTATCATTGCATCATCCCCCTCCTATATCCCATATGAAAAAGACTATGGATCCATCGAGAAAGCCTGACATAAAATTCCAACACATATAGAATGTGCACAATGATGTTGAGTGGGTGGAAGATCCTATATAAAAGCTGTTGCCTTAGAAAATATAGTACTATCCCATAATGGCATAGAGTCAACATTAATAGGAGTAGGATCCTCAACCTATATAACCTCCTTAGGGAGCTCCTAAGCTGGCTCCTCAAAGAATGAATCCTCAAGAGGAGGTGATTAATCATAAAAATAAGAAGAAGAAGAAGAAGAAGAAGAAGAAGAAGAAGAAGAAGAAGTCATGGAAGAAGATTAAGAGTCATGAAGTGTGAAGTGCTAATCAAATTTTACATGTGTTCAAAAATGAACATCATGAGTATCAAGATCTAAAAGATGATAAGCTCTCATGTCCTTATAATACCTTTAAAAAATCAAATATTTTTTCTTCATATCTAATGCTTTCCTTATATTATTTAGTATAAACACCCAAGCATGGATATCAAAGACTCAAAAAAATGAGACATTGATCTTGGTTTTAGGCCAATCCTCTTCCAAAGTTAAATTCTCAAGTGGTTTATGTGGCGTGTAGTTATGAATGTAGTTCACATAATTATTTACCTCTACCTAATAGACATGAGGTAAATCCCATGGATGAGTCATGTAGTTAGACATCTCCTTAAAATTTTGGTTCTTCCATTCTGTTAAGCCATTATGTTGTGGAGTATAAGTAAAAAAATTCTAGTGAACAATACCATGAGCTTCCAAAAAATTAGATAACTCTTGACTAAAGTACTTCCCCTCATTATCTATACAAAGCTTCTTAATGAAACTAGAATACTATTTCTTGACTAAATACTTAAATACTTTGAAGTGAGAAAATACACCACTCTTGTACCTAAGAAACTAAATCCAACTATAGCTTGATAAATTATTAATGAAATTAAGTGCATAGTTAGCTCCATTAAAAGGAGTGGGAAAGAGAATCAAATCAATGTACATAATATCAAATGGTGAAGAAGCTCTTGTGGACATACCCTTAGGAAATGGATCTTGCTTTTGTTTCCTTAATAAATAATAGGGAGAACTCCATCAAGACATGAAACTATAGGAAGGCCCTCTACCATATTGTGAGTTATTAAATCCTTCAAATATATGCAATTGAGATGTCCAAATCTCTTATGCCAAAGCCTACTCTCATAATATGCATGAAAAACCAAACATGTACCTAAAGGAGGAGTATCATAAAAACCCTAAAAGTAATAGAGTCAATAACTATGATCAATAACACCTTATGAAATAAGTGTGTGTGGATCTAATAAAGCTCAAACTTCAACACCCTATGGTGTGAAATTCACTATCCATCCCTATCTAGAATGATAAATATGATAAACTGAAAGTAAATTAATGGTGATGTATGAACCATATAATGCATCATTGATGCAGCCACCATTTAGTTATGTCACCCTTTTCATTAATAGAAATAAAGAAATAATATCCAACCTCAATGTTGGAATTAAAACTAAATCAAGAGATATAAAGGACTCCTTAGAATAAATCATATGGTGTGAAGCACTAGAATATAGAACCCAACTATCTAAAATAGGTGATTGTGATCTACCAACAATATTAAGTGCTTTCCCATGCTCATGATATGGAGGAGTGGATATTGAAATATTGTGTTTATTGATGGCATCCTCTAGGGATTGCATTCTCTTAAAAAACCTATACTCTTCATGACCAATCCTCCCATAATAGGACCATGATAGGTTAGACTTATTCTTATATTTTAAAGATGAGTTGGGTTTATATGTGTTGGTGTTGGGCTTATGTACACTTTGAGATATAGGAGTATTTTTATTCTTACTCTTTGTTATTACCTTGATCTTAGAATGTGAGTATACTAATGATTTTTGAGAGGTGGAAGAGTCAAGGTGATATAATTTGGATTACTCACTAGTAAGTCTCTCAAAAAACAACTCTAAATCATGTATTTTGAATGTAGCATCTAAGGCATCCATGCTAGAAAAAAGGTAAAATTAAATATTTGGAATGGATAAATTAACTCAAACAAAATAAAGTACACACATTCTTCATATTTCTTATCTCATCCACTCCCATTAAACTTAGTGAGGTAGTCTACAATAGAGTAAAAGTCATTAGGATTGAGTGAAGTAAGCTCCACTTCAATCTGCATGGCTCTCATGTGATCTAATTTCTCAAATAAAACCTTTGACTTAGCCAATATTTTGAATGGAGTATCACACCCATCTAAATGAAACAATAAACTATCATTCACACAAGTCCCTATTAAACCCATACACTCTTCAAACTTACATTGGTGCTAAAAATTTTCAAACTCTCTTCTGAATTGTGGTTGTGTTTCATTCATTAAGGACCATAATATTTTGTATTTTATGATTGTTTCCATTATAGATCTCCATGTATGGTAATTATGTGTAGTTAAATACTCATAATGATCAATACTAGAATTAGAATCCAATGTAGTGAATCACTAAAGAGTATAAATAATGAAAAAGGGTGCATAAATTGGCATTGAGACTACCCCCAAAAGATTGTACTAAAGACCCCCCAATTTTGGAACTTTATAAAAAATAATGCATTTTTACAAAGAAATTACACAAATGTATAGATAATTAAAAACCATACACTTTTGAAAATAACATAACTCAATTTTGAGTTACAATTCAAAATTTATAGGCTTTAAAATTCCTATAAATTGGTCAAAAACATTAAAACTTAGACTATAAACATATTTTAGTGACCAAAATGGAATTGAAGGTAGGTTTCCAACATATAATTAGAACTATGATTAAACCAAAAACATTTTTAAGCAATCCAAAGTGAAAAATGATCAGCTAGGTGATCCCTATACCCACACAATCAAAACTAACTTCACTTTAAGAAAAAATACTTGTAAAAGAAAAAAATGAATTAAAAAGTTATTTTTGAGAGGAGAAATGGTAGATTACTTTTGTTTTTGATTGAGAGGGTTTCTGAGATTATCTTCTAAATAAGGTGTAATATATTTTCTCCTCGAACATAGTAAGTAGAGTATAGACCCAAAAAAGTTAACTTATTCCAACGCCTATAGATTTCCTCCTCTTTGCCTCCATTCTGCAACACCTTCCAAAGTGCCTCTAGTTTCCATGCAAGTAGAAAAGTGCCCATATGGTAAGGTAAAAATCATAGTATTACAGATATGGAATTTGAGTGATTTCAATGCAACACTTAAAAGTTTTAAAAAAGGATTAGAAACATTAGTCGTTCTATAGTGAAACTCTTTCCAAGCACCATCCACAAATTCTAATGTAGGTCCTAATGATCTGTCTTTTTAAATCCACATAGTAGATCATATTCAACTTCAAAATACTAATTTCATAGTATATTTCACAAAACCCACACTCCAAAGAAAAGGTAAAGGTGTAGTTATAGGGAAAGAATAAAAACATGCAGTCTTTAAGAAAGAAAGAAAAAAATTCCAATAATATTCCTCTAATGCCTTATGAATAGATAGATGAGACTTTATTCTCCTGTGTCATCCTTCAAACCCCAATGTTAAATGCTTGGAAGATGACAACTTAGCAAAGGAAAATGAAACACATTTCTCTGTAAATGTTTTCTTCAAAACGAAAAATTTTCAAGCTAATGGATGGTTTCAACTCTTAAAGCTCTGATTCCATGTTAAGAATGGTAAAAACATTCAAATAATCCAAGATCTATAGATTTAGAAAATAATCAAAAAATAAACTACATATATGATATGAAAAAATAAGGTAGATCATATATTATTCATAATAAATAAGGTAGGTCATATATTATTTAGAATAATACATGCTATTACAATAGGAAACCCTTGCATAATTAGGCAAGGAAAAAATAGAAACTAACCTAACTAAGAAATGTGGGATAAATCATCACATAAGATAAACTAGGAAAAAGATAAAATACCTAGCTAAAGCCTAACAAACATGAGAAAATACATACTCTAATATTTTCTTGTTAAGAACTAATATTAATGAAATTTTCATTTTCCTAGTTATTCAAATTTTTATTACTTATTTTATTTAGGCTAACCTATTAATGGATTTCAAAAGTTTCCTAAGTATGAAGGTTATTTGAAGTTGCACCAAGTACATTTCCATTTGGTATTTTATTCTTAGGAACTTTTAAAAGTTTTTTTTATCTTAGAATATTTTTAAACTCTTTGATCTTCTAAAAATTTGTGCCATGAAGCAATGGCTCAATAACTTGAGACCATCTAGACACTTATAAACTTTTAAAATACTCTTAGGGTAAGTGGGGTGTCAAGATGATGACACATGTCATAATCCCACTTGATTATTGACAAGATCAAAGTTTTAATATACTAAAGTTTTGGGAAAGTTGAGAGGAGATAGTCATCCACATGTCATGATCTCACTCACCTAATGATTGATAGAATCAAAGTTATAATATATAGAAGTTTTAGGCAAGTAGAGCAATGGCATCCATCCATGTGTCACAATATTTCGAGATTATTTCCATCAAAGCAATTTGCAAAGTCTTAAACCTTCTAGAAAAATTGAGTTATGGGATGATGACACATGTCATAATTTCACTCACCTATATCCTACATGAATATTAAATATGGTATGATACTCTCATGGAAAGTAAGATCACAGTATTTTTCCAAGTTTCATAATCCCACAAGATTGAAACAATAAAAGGTAAGGAACAAGATATAAAGAGATCTATAGGTAGTGGGATGGAAATATTTCACCACGTGTCCCTAAAATAACATAGTGGCTAGGTAATAGAGTGATAATACTTTTGGAGAAAGTGGTAGGATGATAAGTGTCAAGTGGCAATGATAGAACATCCTAAGAAAAAGAGGGAAAAGCCACCTAGTAGTGGGGTTTGAAAAAGGTAACACTTTACTATCCAAATTCAAAATATGAAAATAGAAAAAATCAAAGGAGGTAAAATGTTAATGATTCCATTAATCCACACAAATTTTCCAACTACATGCATTCAATTCAGTGGAGTTAGCGAATCCAAGAGGTAATATATGCAATTAACCAAGTTAATTATAATTACACTTCCATCAAGTTAATAATTAAAAGCATAAAAATAAGCTATATATTGACCAAAAATAACTCCATAATTATAAATAAATAGAGATTAAGTGCATAACCATGGCTTTTACTTCATTCCTTCCACATGCCCCCTCTCCATATTCCATTACAAGATCTGAACAATAAACTAATAAATTTTTTAACAATGTTGCTCTCAATCATAAATTCAAACACTACTAAACTATATGGGAGGAGGTTGAATAATTAGAGACTTGTGTCCTTAAGGATCAAATCTCAACTTTTATTTGAAGACACAAACATGACCTTGTGGAAATTAAACTAGTTTTCCTACATGATGCGGTTGTAAAACTAGAGGTAATGCCCCACATTGACCTTGTCTATGATTTATTTTAAAATGTCCAAATTTTTGGTAAAATTATCCATTTACATCAACATAGTACACCTATGGCCTGTGTTAGTGGGTGTGCCTTCGAGAAATACTATTGACTCCCTATCTATAAAGCACCCTACAACCAAGCCCTAGTCAACCAATGCATCTCTACAAATAATGCAACCAATAAATTGTAGGAATGGGAAGGTGACCCAACCACCTTGAGATTAAAAGGTCTCATATTTATTATTCCAACTATCATTTTTAGGCTAGGGATCAAAATTATGATGGCTTTGTTAAAAAAAATTTATAGTTTCCCAAGCATAACCTATGTCAATAAGGTTTGGATTCCCATACTAGACACCATCCTCAACTTTCCCAAGATCATTTTCATAGGATAAATCATTAGTGCTAACTTGATCCACCAAGTTTGTAGCTCTTACAATTGGTTGGATGGCAATTTATATATTATGTCTTATCTAGTGTATGCTATAACTAGGACAATCTACTCATCTTTTGATAAACCTTAGGAACCATCTTCTAAGTATCATAAGAACTAGATTTGTAACGAATTCAATATTATTCATGTCCAAAAATTTAGGAAGAACATGACTACGGTGATAGAGAATTTATATTTAATGGTATACCAAGCCATTATGGTAATGATATGCTTAAATTATCTAACCATATCAAAATAAGTATTAAAAATATTGGTAACTGTTAGCTTTATCTAAATGTCACATTTATCATAATAAAGGGAACCAAGGCCCTTTCAATGTATCTTCCTTAGTTGGTGCCAAATAAGGTGGTAGAATAGGAAGTTTTAGCTCAATTGGTAAATTTTATGGATGTTACATTAATAAATATGAGATAGGGAGTGGTCCACCCAAATCCCATGAGCATTAAATGAATTCAGTATACTATATGGGAACATTTTCACCTAGTGGGTAGGACAAAGACATCATATGAATTAAAGTGGGAACCTAATAGGTAGTGGGATCCAAGGAAAAGAGTCATTAAATACTAGAATAGAGTTAGAGTTAGGGTGAAGATTGACTATGTCCATGTGTCATATCCACATGATGAGATATTCATAGATTCTATGAATGACATAAAGTTTCATACAAGGATTAAAAAATTAAATATGTCCATGGTGGTGGTCAACACATATTTAATATAATCCAAATACCACCAAGGAGGATGATCACAAAATTAAGAAAGAGAATTGTAATTCAAACCCCCTCTAAGACTCCTCTTATAAGATGAGGTTCAAGGAAAAGAGTAGGCTAGTCCATCTGGGTAGGCATCTATGATGGAAAAATAAGAGAAAAAATAGGATCTTCCTTAACATCCTAACCAATTGATCACCATTACACCCACCACAGTGGTGTCCACTCCTCCTCACCCAAATACCATTACATTGAATATTGTAAGATTATCTCAAGTTGATAGACCATTATACATGTTACCATTTTTTCTGATCACTTTAAAATAATAGGTAAGTATCCCATCTTTCCTCCCCCTATTTCTAGTTTTACCCCATCACTATCCCAAGTCTAAACCCTTGTATACCTCCTCCATCAATTTCTCCATCCCATAAACTAATGTTCACTTCCCTAGGTTCTCTTCCAGTAAACGTTACTGTCATCACCTCATCACCACCCATTACCCATTCTAATTCAATTTCTTCTATTTCTCCCATTTAAAAACTATATTATGCTCCCATTGAAACCACTCTTGTGTATAAGAGGAATAATAATGCCCCTTTGGCTTCTCCTTAGGGCACACCAATAAAGGAAACCTAGGAAGAAAATTCATGGGAGGAAATGAATAAGGAGAAATGTTTCAAATAATAAGAACCCCTGCAGGTATTGGACATTTATGAAGAATGGTGTACTGAAGAGGAATGGAAAGATCATATAGAAACATCTTTGTTTAAGACTATTAGTGAAGCCACTAAAAGTCATCTTATAGATGAATGGTTGATAGAATAAGAAAACTAGTCAGGAGACACTAAGTTTTTATAGATTAGTTGAGTATTAATTAAAATATTATAGAATATATATGAGTATAAATGAGATGAATTAGATTCTAAACCTCTGATTTCAACACAAGGTAAATTAGTGAGAATATCTCTAGCACTGAATCCACCTAGCATAATAGTTTTGTCTATAGAAACATCCCCCCAATCACTACTACACAAGGGGTATGTACTCATTCTCCCCATTCCCCATCTATTATTTCAACTACTACTATTGTATCTACTACTACGGTAGTTTTTTCCCATATCATATACTCTAAGACTTCCAAGTAACTACAATGATAATTTTGTAAACTTGAATCCTAACCCATGTAACCAAAACCGTGGCACCCCCATACCACATTCCATAGGCTCTAATGGGATCACATATACATTGTTAAGGTATTATTTTCAACTTTTACTTAGTACCCATTCTATTTATTCATTCTTTGCTTCACTAAGCCCTCAACCCTTTGCACATAATAAACATGTGCACTTTGAGAGTTTAGTCTCCATCACCAATTTTTATTCCTTAGTTACTCCTTCCCAATCATTCACCCATTTAGAACTACTAATGGGTTAGGAATCCCAAGTGAAATCTACCACTATTACATTAGCAAAAGGTTCAAATAAATGGAAGTTAATAATAACTATAATATCCCCAAAGAAGGTCACTATATAGAGGAGAGATATTCCCCATTTACCCTAACTAGGAATATCATCTCCTAAGGCCATATTCCCCATATTAAGTCTCCATCTTCCCCTGTATCATAGGTGGATCCATCACCAAAACTAGTAACATTTAATGTCCCAAAATGGATGTAGAAAATGCAATAAGTAGAAGAAGGCAGATAGTACCTAGTCATTATAGAGTAGCTAATAGTCAAGTTTCATTTTGACAAATAAACTAAGACTATAATTAAGATCAAAAGGAATAACATAATGTATGAAGGATATGATATATAACTATAATAAAGATAATAGGTGTTCTCTTTGACTAAGAGAAGAACTCTCCCCTCTGACATGGGTGGTCATAGAGAATACCCCTACACTTTTGTGGATTTTGTAGGTGGAGTAATATTATATTTGTTTAGAGGCTATGATCAGTCTTTAGATGGCATGTAAGCAATAATTACCATAAAATCTCCAAGAGACCTCATAGTTAATGTACAAAGAGAAACTCAAAATCCATATGATACCCTTCGATTTATAAGAGATGTAAAGAGGAAGTGACAACCCAAATGGGGAGATGTCTTCTCCCTTATAGAATAAACGAAAAAGATGCAGCCCAAGATCTATTTTATAAGTTGAGTAGTGAGGTGCAAGGCCTATATTAACCTAAACCTAATAACTACTCTAGATGCAACATGGGCCCAAAACTATGTAGCAATTAGAAGAGATGGCTTGATAGTATGACATCAAAAGATGCAAAATATAGTTCAACAACTCCTTAACCATAAAGGGTAGGCCATTGAAATTTTAGGGGAATTGATAATTTATGGTGTAATTAACCAAAGTGGGGACTTGGTCCTTAGAACCATCTTTGAAGACATCCTCTAGATAATAGTGAATAGTTTTAAAGCGGAGGTCGAGGGAACAATATATAAGACACATGATGACTTGAAATAATTTATAAGTTTTTCTAGAAGTAGGGTCCATAATATATATACTCTCTATGTGGAGATTGGGGTTTTGTTGAAATTACATATAATATTGATGGATAGACTCCCCCATCTCTTCAAAATACCCTTGTTGGACTTCAAGACAATTGAGATAGATTTTTAGGTGAGCCACACCCTCTACTCACAAATTCATGCGATCAATCCATCTCCACAAACTAATTTAATTGAAGCCACTTATCAAATTTTAAGACCAACCATAGCTACAACTTTGATTACAACTAAAAAAATTATTGGAACATAAGTGTCAATAATGGTAACCACCTCCTCATAGGTAATTTCCTTTTTAATTACCTTAGTCATTTGTAACAAATTTTTATTGTAATAATTTTTGTCTCTTGTTGATAGTTGGATATATTTCAGCCATGTGTCTTTTACATGAATCTTTATGAGTTATCCTAGGAGTAGTAAAGGCTTTGAACATGGATTGAGAGATGAGGCATACCTATCCCAAGCCTATATATACATGTATCTCTAGCATTATAAAGGGAAGATAAAATTTGATATTCAATATAGATAGATATCTTCTAGTTGTTTTAAAAAATCTGTCACATGACTTAGTATCTCTCTTTCATATCTATGTCATAGTGTTTATGCATTTTGATCTAAATGGTAACTTAGTCTTTCTTGATATATGCAATAACAGTTTCAAGTAACTTGTAATTGATTAGTACAATTTTATCAATTGAAATGTGTAGTAGTAATTTTAGGTTGATTGATCTTCTTTTCTTTAAACAAGATATCTAAGTTACTCTTTAATTTTTTTTTAAAAATGCCATTTGATGTAACTTCCTAGACTGAACTATAAGTAGTTAAATTTGATGTTTGGTATTAGATATAATTTTGTGTTGAGAACTACTATAGCAATCTCTATGATAACCAACCTTTAGTTAATATCTTAGAGTTAATTGCATCATATATTTCATACCTCTTCACTATGTTTACAAGTTTTATGTGCTAAAGTAGCAATCTACAAGCATTAGTTCCTTGACATTTGTCCTTATTATAGAGATAATTATAAATAATTCATGTTCCTCATTTATATACTTTCTTTTTTACCTTACCCTTCCCTCCTTTTTGAGGTTTATTTGAACTTGGCCCACCTTAAGACAATTCCATCTTCATCACCATTCCATTCAACCCAAGTGTATCCAATATATATATCCACATCTAAACCATCCAAGTTGATTATTGCTTCACTCACTACCATTCCACCATTGGTCATTGTAAGACCCAATACCTATAACTCATGCCATACAGTGAGTTCAATATTCATTGAGATAGAGGTTACCAAGTGTATGTTTCCTTGTGTGTATAAAATTTAGAACAACACTAGGGTTACAAGAGTCCATCAGAAGGAGGTACAATGTTAAGAAATTAGAAGAATTTAAGGATTAAGAGAGAGATAGAGATATCATCTGTCCACCAAGGCTAGGTTTTAAGCACATGTATACATAAACATACAATAAGAAACTTATAAAACATAGTCCAAACATGTAGAGTTACATATAACATATTTTCATAGCACCATAGACATCCTTCATGGGTGTGATCTCACTATTACATTCATATATATACCATCTGATGGGTGAGATGAACCAAAACAATTCTTACCCACTAGGGTATATGAAACAAAATAATAATACATCAATCATACTCAAATACAAATCCAATAACAACTAAAATGGTAAAGAAACACTTATGAGTTGAGTGAGAATGTTTTAGTGAGGGTGAGAACCATCCACATAACCTACACATTTCCTTAGGGTTTCCTAAGAATAAAATTAATAGTAGTGGTTAAAGAATGAATTGATTTTATTAAAACAAGAAAGAGACTTGAAATTTTCTCCTTTTTTGTTTCTTCTCTACTTATTTTATTATTCCACCACCACTATGTTTCTTTTTTTTATGTTTATAAGAACTCATAAAAATACCATATGAATTATGGTAGATTCCATGGCCATCAAGGACCTTAATTCCTTTATAGTATGAATTCAAAAAATGTCTCCCATAACCACCATGGAATCAACCAAAATGTAATCCTATAAGAGGAACCTTAAGTTCTTCCACTTTTTTCTCACTCATCTTATCTCATTGTTACCCAAAGGATCTAGGTCAACCAAATGAAATGATAACAAAACAAAATATTTACCGTGAAACCCTAAAATAATAAAATTATTATTATATTAAGGTTAAAGTAAAATTTTATACGATGCCCTTGACCCCATCGTGGGTCAATCAAACTTTTTTACCAAACAATAAATCCATGTAAAAAATCATGATGACAATTAATCAATAGGCCATATTTTAACCAACCTATGCCCAATACATTGATAAGGCCCAATGTATAAATAACTTAATAATATTTATAAATTATTAAAGATTTTATTTCTAAACCTATCAACTAAAATAATTTATCTCATAATGTTAATCACCCTTACAAAAAAATAATCATAATTAGATTACAAACCAATGAAAACTACTCAATAAGTAAAAAGATAATCATGCACAATAACGAGTCAACGCAACACAAGAAATTACAAAGGGGCATGGTGGACATTCAAATTTATATCTCTCTTTGGCTTATGCTCATTCACCTATATGACATTGTTGTAAAAGTTAGATGGAGTTTTCTATCCCCAAACCTAGCTTAGTCACCCACTTTTTACTTGCAATCATAGAATAAAATCAACAATACTGACTCTATATGATAATCATCAAAATCACATCTTAATGTAATCTAAATAAATTAAAAAGGATACTAAAAAAAATATAGAACCATTTTAGTTCATTCAAGATTTTATGTTAATTCCTTTATGAATCAATAACTCCCCTCTTTTTTTTTTTAATTTTAAATTCTAGTAGGGGAGAATGGAAACATAAAATAGAGTATGAAAATTCAACTCTTAAATGTGAATGGTGTATCTAGTTTCATCATATGTCTAGAGCTTGTCTATATTTTATCAAGAAAGGAAAACAACTTGCCTAGGAAAGATAATCTAGCATGGAAGAGGGGGAAAAAGAGGGCATTATTTCCATCAAGTCACAATCTAAAATAGGTCATGTTTCAAGAAAACAATTGGAACTAAATGAGAACCAAGATAATGAAAAATGTTCAAAGGCAGATAAAGATAAAATATAAAGAAGAGTGGCTACCTTTCTCCATGTTGGGAAGGAAGGGAATAATATTATAAAAGAATTTGGAAAGTGAGAGTCCTTAGGAATTTTGAGTTCTCTTATGTCAGAGAATAAAAATGTTATTATGAAAGAAATGGGTGACTTAGAGGGTGTACAAAATGTGAAAATTAATCTTTTAGAGAAATTGGTTAGTATTTTTTAGGTATTATAATATTAGATTATAAATAATATATTCATTCAAATTTAGGGAAAGGGCTCATTGAAAAAAAAAGGGAAGAATTGGCAAAGGTGGTAAAATACCTGGAGATATTCACCATTTTGGTAGAAGTAAGATATTTTCAATAAGTTGTATGCCCCTTTCAATATAAGGTTTCTCATGTGCACTAGAATAATTTTCATTATTTAGAATCCACTGAAGGAAAAGATGATGAAATGGAGGAGGTTACACGTAATTAAAATAAAATAAATTCTTTAGTTGTTAAGTTATTTAAAAGAGAGAAAGAAAATATTTTTGTGGAAGAGAATCATGTGTTAGAGGCTCTACAAATAATCTCCAATTCTATGTCTTATTCATTCGTAGTAAAGGATAAATAAATTAAATTTGATACTCCAGTCAAGTTAAAGGGATATAAAAAATAACAAGGTATAGGCAAATCCTAGAAATAAAGAGAAATTGTCATGGGATGAATCCAAAAGAAGAAAGGCAGACATGGAGATAGTGGAAGGTACTTAGACTATGATTCAAGAAAGAAGCTTCAAAGGACTTCTTAGATCTCATAAATGAAGATTATTGGTTGGAATATTATAGGTATGAATAATAATAACAAGCATAATACTTATAAATATATTATAAGGAATCATTTACCTAGTATTTTATCTATTTAAGAGACTAAAATGAATGAGAAATGGTTGAGGAGACAAAGAGTAAGGTATAAGTTATTTAGGTGATTTAAGAGGGATAAATATTTTTTGGGATGACAAGGTTATTCAAGGATATATTTGGATTAGAAATACTCATCATTTGGCTATTTTGTTTATTGATACGAATCAAGAATTAACTTGGATTATGTCCAATGTGCATACCCTTAATGTATCTGCAGCTCATATAAGTATGCAGAATGAGATGAATATTTTAGGTCAAAATTTAGGGGTCTTAAGTGGATGGTAGTCAGGGATTTTAACTATCCTCTCAGTCCATGGAAAAATTATGGAGGTAGTCATTTTTTTATAGAGAGTATGGATGACCTAGTAGATTTTAATGATAATAATGGTTTATTAAATGTGGATTTAAGAGGTTATCCTTTTACATGGTCTTATAGATGGGTGAGATAAAATATTATTTGGGTTAGATTGGATTGTGTTCTAATTTTTACAGATTGGTTGACACATCAAAATTTTTGCCTATCTTCATTCCTTAGAATAGGTTTGGACCATAATACAAATATTCTTAATATTTATGATATAGTGAAGAAGGACAAAAACCCAATTATATTTGAGGATATGTGGTTTTTTCACCCTAGAATATTGATATCCATGGTTTAGCTATGTTCAAGATGGCTCAAAAACTCAAGAATGTTAAGAGAAATATCAAGATCTAAAATTGAGATATTTTTGACAATATATTTCATAAAAAATAGTTTATTACATTTTAAATTTAGAAATAATAAAAATATTTAGCTCTGAATGGATTGATCACTAAAGAATTACTTAAATGCAAAATATTTTGTATGACTATCATACTATACTTTCTTGTGAGGAATCCTTTTAGAGGTAGAAATCTAGAGCCATTTAGCTTAAGGAGGGGGATCATAATTCTAAAAAATTTTGTATGTCATTGATTTAAAATAGGATTTATAATATAAACTATAAAATAATAATGGATTATGGTGTTCATTGTTCAAATCCTCTCCATATCAAGGAAGAAGCATTACATTACTTTAAGAATTTATTTACTACCAATTTAGATATTAATAGGGATAAATGGCATGGTTTTTTTAATTTAATTTACCTTTTATTATTATTCCCTTGGATAACAAAAATATAATAATTTTCTTAACAATGGAATAGGTGGAGGCAACAATCTTTAGTTTGAATAAGGATAAGGCTCCAAGGCTAGATGGCTTCTTAATTGCATTTTTTCAAAATAATTGGGACATTATTAAGGATAATTTGGTGTATGTGGTGGATGATTTTTTTATTATTTTAAGTTTCTTAAGGAATTTAATAATACCTTCATTACTCTAATCCCTAAGAAAACAAGAGTCATTACTTTCAAGGATTTTCATCCTATAAGTATTTATAGTTCAATTTATAAAATTTTCACTAAAATTATGGCTTTGAGACTTCAACCTTTTATGGATAAGATAATATCTAATAATCAAGGGTTTTTTTAACCTAGTAGATAGATTCAGGATGGGGTTATAGTGGTGCATAAGACCATTCATTATATAGATAAAATCAAAGAAGCTAGTATGATCTGAAAACTTGATATGAGTAAGGTTTACGACAAAGTTGATTAGGATTTTTTAGATATGGTGCTAGAAAAACTTGGGTTTCATATACATGTAAGATTAATTATTCATATTTGTGTTTCCTCTACCATGTTTTCCATAAATTTTAATGGTATTCCTACTACTTTTTTGGTATAAAACATGGTTTAAGATTGGGATATCCCTTATCTCCTTTTTTGTTTATCTTAGTGGTAGACTCTCTTAATGAGAATTGGTTAGATACTTTGAGGTAGGGGGATTTAAAAGTTTTTTGGCCTATAAATGGATTTCATCCCTCTCTTAATATAAAATTTATGGATGATATAATTTATGTTTTTATTATTTTGGTTATGCATGCTAAAGTGTTGATAATTGATCCACACCATGGGGCCTATGACTAAGATGTGTGGGGGATAGTCGAGTTATGGCTATGTAGAGTTAATGCAAAATGAAGTATTCAAAAATAATAATAATAATAACACATTCAAAATGTATTGAAGGTATTAATTTCAATAAATTCAAATTATATTCATTAACAAAGAATAGGGGGATAATACAATGGCTACAAAACATGTGTATAGAGTAGGTGTATATAGGAAAGCTATTTATGTTATGATTATATACCAAGCATATAATTACAATAAATTAAGATGTATATTTCATCCTTAATTTTTATTTTTTTAAAGAATACATATGTTACACATATATAACATGAATAATATAATAGTAATAATAACTATTATTTTTTGAATTGGACTCCATGGAAGGAAAAGTAGTTGATCTTCAATTAGTGGTAAATGTCAAAATAATTAATGTTTTAACCATTGAAAACAACCCCCCAATTTATTGGTGGAAAAAGGTAAAGGAATGGTATTTTAATGCTAATGTATATTCCATTCTAGTTGTCAAGACACACTATCAAAGTAGACTGACGGTGGTTGAGCTGAGGTAGAACCTAAGTTGAGGTGTGAACTCTATGATATCATGTGATTAGTGTGTGAAAGTCTACAATAATGTGTGTGACTTAGGTTGAGAATTTTCATCAAAATCATGGAAGTGGAATGTACATGAATACAGGAGTGGTGTAAGATCCGTGTAGAGGAATAAACTGTGTACAATTGTGTAGATGTTATGTATGAATCATTCACCCCTTATTGAAGAGAAATGGTTTCCATTACATCAATACATATTTGGGATAATTTCACCTAAATATAATGTAAGTTGTACCACTTATATTTATCAATGTATTTCCCAACCTTGACCACTCTAAAAAGTTGATGTATGCCATGGAAAGTGTGTGTGTGTGTCACTTTAATGATCTAGTCCTTCTCTATGGGGTGAAAGTGTTTGAGATCCAAATCAAAAGGATTTTTTGTCACTACTAGCTTAATAATTAGTGGATTTTAATTATTGAGAAGCTCCATGTTAAATACTAGGTACATGCCCAAGGACAGAGGTAGATAAAAAACAAAGGTGTTCTCACTAGTTATGTGTAGAATGGTGTAAAGACCATAGCATAGAGGCTTGATATTATGGTGTAAGAATTTAAAGTGATACTTCTAAATTTGTAAATAGAATTTATCACTAACTCAAAATTAATGAGGTGTGTGATGTGATTTGTGATATTCCTTGTACTTAGCTTGAGTGTGAGAGAGAATCTACTAAACCTGCTAGTGAATAGACTAGATGTGGTATAGAAAATTATCATATTTTTTTACTTCACATTCTTGTGCACATGACTCAATGTCTGATGGTACATGGTAGGAGATGTATAGGGGTACCAAAGGTTGAAACCCAAGACATGTCTAGAATGGACTGTGACTAGTAGAGATATTAAGAGCCATGTTATAGGCATGTTGAATGTATAGTAGATTATCATCATAGGTGTGAATGTGTGCATGGTTGAACATTCATAAAATATGAATAAATGTGTGAAAGTTTATGAAAAGTTGCCAAGATTGATCCTTATTAGGTGTGATGATTATCAAAATTACACAAGGCAAAGAGATTGGCTTGAGATTGTCTTGATTAAGGATCTCTTCTATTTAAAATCAAACTTCATCATTATCCCAAACTGATCTATGATAGAGAGGATATTTATAAAAGGGGATACAAGGACCAAATCAATCAAATGTTTTATTGCATAGTGTGTTGGAAGGCCTTTAGGTTATGTGAAGACTTTATTTTACTACTTCATTAAATTATCGAGTTTTTTCTACTATGATGATGTACAAGTGCTACATGATGCTAGAGTATACTTTGTCATTTTTGACTCCATAAGTGTATCAGGGTGAACCATGAGAAAGAAAAACTTTTTCATGTGTGATACAAGCTTGTGACACTATTTGGTAGAGACCAGGGTGAATTTGGTCAATGAAACTAACTCAAAGAGTTTGTATAAGTGATCTAAAACATGGATAAAATCTAATAAGTAGTTTCATGTTTTAACATATATGGTCTTCTTAGAAATATGTCATAGAATTCAAGAGGTATGATGCCATAAGTGATGTTATCACTCCATCGTCTTGACCTTGTACTAAAAAGGGAATTATCTCCAGACCCATATATCTTTGTCTTACTATATCCACTCTAGATAATAAGCCATGGGGTGAAAAATTGAGCTAATATCAAGGTACTATGTGTTGGATTACATAATGATATTCTTCTAGATACCATTGTCAATGATGACATGGAGATGTTTACCCTTTACCCAAAACTAAGTGTGGAAGATACATTCACATTCCTTAGAGATGTCAATCATAGTTGAGATGGTTCTTAGACAAGAGGAATCTACATTAGAGTTATCCTTTGGCATGGGTAATGATGTAGATTATATAAGCATATACTACTACACATGTCATTTAGAGTCATCATGGGTGGATGAGTGATGGTGATGGCACCAATTATCACCAAACTTCTTCTTAAGTTTTAATAAAATAGAATATGTTGAAGCCTTTGAGTGTTGCATGGTACTTTGAATCTATGTGCTCTTATGAAAAACATTTTATTTCTTATAAGTATGGGTTTTGATATGGAATTATGTGATGGTAGGGCCTTATGCGCTATATTAGATGAGGAAGTGTCATGTTGATTCATCTTTGTCTTGAATAAAATATTGGAGGCACTATGATATAATTATCCTAATGTGTTATAATTCAATAACTCCATCTTCACATGAATATAAGGTGAGATTCCATAGATGTACTTTATCACCCTATGTTATTCACTCAAGTTCTCTTGAAAGTGCACAAAGAAGTCATAAAACTTATTGGTGTAATATTCCACATACTAATCCTTAAACTACCACATTTTTTATAACTTGATGTATTAATATTCAAAGTTTCAAAGAGGGTATTATTAATCCTTCACCATATTAACATTTTTTTTCTAGGATTCTATTAGAACACACTATTGTGGATGCTACAAAATGAAGATTTCCCACTGGTGAATGACTAGAATTGAAATATTCACTAATGTAAAGGTGATATTCTCATCATCAATAAAGGAATTGACAATAAAGAATGCCTTGATTTATGGAATCCAATCATACAATACTTTGGCATTCAATTTTACCTTCAAATAGAAGAATGTCAAGATTGACTTGACTTTGAAGGGGGTTTATTTTTGAAACCATTAAGGAGCATGGTATTAATATGAATAAGAGGACACCAGGTTGAGTTGTATCATTAATTAATATAAGTGACCAAAATTTTTGGTGTTCTACACTTCTATAGTGTTAACAATGAGCCTTCAAATCTTGGGGGTTGGCTCAGGTTGATTATGGGTGTTAGCCATGTTAAGTTGTGGAGCTAAAAGCTTCACCAGGATGCAAACAGGAGAAGTCACGGAGGATGCAGAGTTGCAGGGAGTTGCAAAATTAGTTGCAGGGAAACCGGCATCAGTCTGATCAGTCAACGTTGGTCGGACAACAAAGAGGAAGCAACCGACGTCAGTCACCAGTCGGCTGATATCGGTCATGGAGGAGCCGACGTCGGCAGCCTGTGCGAGAACAGGCAGTTCACATGTTGATCCCAGAGAGTCTATTTTTAGACTGTTAGTTTGCATGTTGAAGGCTAGTCGTAGTCTTGAGTTATGAGTCTAATTATTGTAATTAGGTTAGTCTAATTATTGTAAGCATGAGATCTATATATGGACTCATGGGCTGTATTGTAAATTTGTAGCTAATGAGTAAGAGAGCAATAAGCTCCTTCAGAGAGAAGAGAGTAATGGTGCATTCCTCCTAGTGCCACAGTACCAAGGTGGGTACTAGATTGGAGAATCAGAAGGGTTCTTCATGTGTGTATGATCTTGGTCAGCATGTGGGCATGACTTTGTATAGGAGACCTACAATGGTGAGTAAGGTCTATTGATTTGCAGGTAGCAACAGAGAGCAGGAGATCTACTTGGAGTACGATTGTGTACTTGGTGAACTGGTAGCGTGTTACTGACTGGTTGGAGAGGTGAACATCAATTCTATATTGGAATTGATTGTTGTGACCAAGAGAGAGAGGGAAGAAGGTCTTGAGGAGTGGTGAACCTTTGAGGTGGAGGAAGAAGTGGCATCTTCCTTATTGTATATTCTTCTGAGTGATTATTAATACAATTGTGTATTGTCTCTCAATTCTTGTGTTGTTTCATATTTCTAGTTACTTTATATTTCTGGTCAAATTTTGTGTTTAATTGCTAATACGAGAAGTAATCATATGAGCAAGATCCTGACAAGTGGTATCAGAGCCTTGGTTATAGGTTCAAGAGTTGATACCTGACAAGTGGTATCAGAGCTTTTGGTTGGGTTGACTAACAGGTGGTTTTAGATCTGGTAGTGTTTTTTGATTATAGGTCACTCACAGGGGTTTCAGATTGAGTGGGAGTATAGCAATGGCAAAAGAAAGTAAGCTATGGATGGAGAAACTAAATATCATGAATGGTCTAATTGATGGAAAGAAAGAGCAGGTAAAAAGAGATCATTGGTTGGTAGAAGATCAGCTTGTGGAAGCATATGTTACAAATAATATTGCACAGGATGTTCTGGATAAAGTGGAATCTATGTTTACAGATTCTTTTGCCTCTTTCCATGCAGCTCAAAATAGAGCATCTTTTCATGGGTATGTCTTTGGAGACCTTGGAGAGATTTATTTAGGGGTTGGAGAGCCTTGTCAGATGATTGACGAAGGGGAAGTGAAGCTGAAATTGTAGGCAGATGACACACAGTGGTTGAAGGAAGTCATGCAGGTACCAGTTTGGAGATGAGTCTAATTTCTTTAGGAAATTTGGGTGATTAGAGATGCACTGTAACTCTCACAGAGGATACACTTGAATTAGATGGTGGTAAGAAAGTAGGTATCCTTTATCTATCTACTTATATTGCTGATTCACCTTCTGTTTCAGAGATGTGGCTTCATGGGCTTAGTCACATATGTAAAAGGAGAATGCAAGTTTTGAAGCAGAAGTTAGATGTTTTTGACAAGCTAAAGAACTAGAAAGCCTTGGTGTTCATGGAAGAGATGACAGACAGAGATCAGGTGAGGGAACTAAATTATTCTGAGCAGAGCAAGGTTGATTTGATTAGGATTTTGATCCATGGAGAGCTTATGGGTAAAAAGTTATCACTCATAGATGAACACAGGTACCGGTGTCAGTTATACAGTAATTGATGCCAGCAACAAGAAGACCGACATTGGTCATGAAGTAACTGACGTCAGTAGGATTGACACCGGCGTCGGCTAGGGAAATGATGTCGACAGTCAAGGTCAGTACAGGGAGCCGACATCGGTCGAGAACAGACTGGGAGATGGCCGAGATCAATCACTGGTACGGATAGTGGGCAGACAACAAGTCTCAAATGCTCATGTTGAGGTTAGAAAGGGTAAGTGAACCTCATATTCATTGTTCACCTTCTTTATATTGCTTTTCTTTGATAGTCAAGAACCAGGAAGATGCAAGAAGCAATGCAGGTAAAGTCTAGATATAGTGGGAGCTTGGCATGGATGAGGAGTGTGAGTCCTTGGAGAAGAACCAAACAGGTATCTGTTGGTAGAGTTGTCAGCTGGAAGTAAGCACTGAGAGATGGAATGGATTCCCATTTTAAAGAAGAGAGTGGATGGATACAAGAGATAGAAGGCCAAGGCATATGGTCTTGAAGAAGCTGCAGGACAGTGGTACATGTTTTGTCAAGTGGATGACTAAGCATGGCTTCAATCAATGTCAGTGTAACTATTTTGGTTTTATCTTACTAGGTGGATGATGATTGTAACATTATCTAGTTACTGTATGTGGGTTATTTGCTAGCAGGTTTGTACATATAGGTATTTGCTTGGCTAAGGGGTAAGGTTAGTTCAGAGGCATGTCATGAAGAATTTGGAGCAGCAAAATTCTTTGGCATAAGAGACATGGAGATTTGATCTCCAGTGGGAGCTGATGTGAAGACGGTGTTGGCGGGGTTCATGATGCAGGATTCAGAATCAAAAAGCACACCAAGGGCTAGATAGTTCAAGCTTAGCTTGAAACAGGGTTCGAAATCACATGAGGTCTAGTGTAGACCTGAGTTATTTTCCCAAGTAGTGGGGGTTATCAGAAAGTATGGAGCCAATTCGGGGAAGGAATACTAGAGGGCAATTCAGTGGGACTAGCAGTAGGGTTTCTTGTTATGCAGGGTCAAGTTCTTCACTACATGTATATGTAGGTGCGGATGTGGCAGGTTACTTTGATGACAGGGGTAGCATCGCAGGGTGTGTGGTGGTTAGTCTTCAGTGTTGATCTTGAAGAGGAATACAAGCCAAGGAGTAATTTAGATAGTGTACAGGTATAGGTATAGGTGTAGCTATTTATCTCCAAGTGGGAGATTGTTAAGTTGTGGAGCTAAAAGCTTCACCAGGATGTAAACAGGAGAAGTCACTGAGGATGCAGAGTTGTGGGGAGTTGCAGAATCAGTTGTAGGGAAATGAGTGTCGATCTGATCAGTCGACGTCAGTTAGACAACAAAGAGGAAGCAACTAGCGTCGATCACCAGTTGGCCGATATCGGTCATGGAGGAGCCGACATCGGTAGCCTGTGTGAGAATAGGAAATTCACATGTTGATCCCAGAGAGTCTATTTTTAGACTGTTATTTTGCATGTTGAAGGCTAGTCGTAGTCTTGAGTTATGAGTCTAATTATTGTAAGCATGAGATCTATATATGGACTCATGGGCTGTATTGTAAATTTGTAGCTAGTGAGTAAGAGATCAATAAGCTCCTTCAGAGAGAAGAGAGTAATGGTGCATTCCTCCTAGTGCCACAGTACCAAGGTGGGTACTGGATTGGAGAATCAGAAGGGTTCTTCGTGTGTGTATGATCTTGGTCAGCATGTGGGCATGACTTTGTATAGGAGATCTACAATGGTGAGTAAAGTCTAGTGATTTGCAGGTAGCAGCAGAGAGCAGGAGTTCTACTTGGAGTACATTTGTGTACTTGGTGAACTGGTAGTGTGTTACTGATTGGTTGGAGAGGTGAACATCAATTCTATATTGGAATTGATTGTTGTGACCAAGAGAGAGAGGGAAGAAGGTCTTGAGGAGTGGCGAACCTTTGAGGTGGAGGAAGAAGTGGCATCTTCCTTATTGTATATTCTTCTGAGTGATTATTAATACAATTGTGTATTGTCTCTCAATTCTTATGTTGTTTCATATTTCTAGTTACTTTATATTTTTGGTCAAATTCCGTGTTTAATTCCTAATACGAGAAGTAATCATATGAGCAAGATCCTGACAAGCCATCTTGATTTTGTTATGGTGTTCTAATGGAGTCTCTAAAATCTTGAGGGTTAGCTCAGGTTGATTATGGGTGTTAGCCATCTTGATTTTGTTATGGTGTTCTAATGGATTCTCTAAAATAGAATTGATTAGTAAAACTTCTCTTTCTCATTGTGATCTTATAGTTACATGCATAGAAAACATAATAGAGTAGAGCTCTGATACCAATTAATCCACACCATAAGGCCCAAGACTGAGATGTGTGTGGGATAGCTGAGTTATGGCTATGCAAAGTGAATTCAGAATGAAGTATTTATATAGAATAATTAAAACACATTCAAAATGGAGTGGAGGTCTTACTTCTAGGAAATGTAACTTTTATTAATTAACAAATAATAGGGGAGATTAAAATGGCTACAAAGCATGTACATAGAGTAGGTGTGCATAGGCAAGCTATTTGTGTTATGATTGTATACGAGGCATCCAATCATAATATGTTAAGGTGTATAGTTAAGCCTTTGTTGTTATTTTTTTAAATAATACATATGTTACACATATCTAACATGTAAAATATAAGAGCAATAATAACTACTATTTTTTAATCAACCTCCGTGGAAAGAATGGTATTTGGGCTTCCCTTGGTGGAAATGGTCAAAATGATTAATTTTCTAATCATTCCCAATAATCCCAATTTATTGGCATCAAAATAAAAAGGTATGGGATTTGAATGTTAATGAATTATTTTGTGTCAATTGGTGAGCCACGATGTCATAATAGATTGACTAATGGTTGAGTTTAGATAGGACCTAATGAGTGCATGTGGGTCTATGAACAAATTTCTATGAGGTGAAAACTTTGTGATCTAATGAAATTAGTGTGTGCAAGTCTACAAAAAAGTGTGATACTTAGGTGAACAATCTTCAGAAAACTATTGGTGGTGGAATACACATGAATTTGGGAGTGGTGTGAGCTTTACATAGAGGAAAAAACAAAGAGTGTGTTCGTCTACACAAAGGCTACATAAAGATCAAAAATGATCCTTGATAATTATGAATAGGTTTCTAAGAAATTAATGAAGTATGAAAAAAATATATTCTTCGTGAATACTCCTATAGTTAGAAAACATAAAATTGCTCAAGTTTTAGGTTGTCAAATTAAATATTTTCCATCAATGTACTTGTGTATACCTTTCTTCATAGGTCAAATGTCTATTAATCTATGGAATCTACTCATTGATAGATTTTATAATAAATTGTCATGTTGGAAAGGAGCTATTTTATCTCAAGTGGATAATATTTTTTAGTCAAAAGTGTTTTCTAAAGTGTTTTCCAATTTATTTAATGTCTCTTTTTAAGATACCAAAGTTGATTCAAGAGAATTTGAATAAAATTCAAAAACATTTTTTATGTATGGGAGTAGATGAAATACAAATATTCCCTTTGGTATCTTGGGAAAGGGTTTGCCTTCCCAAACATTCAAGTGTATTGGGTCTTAAGAATTTGAATTTGATGAATAAAGTGTTGGTGGATAAACTCTAATGGAAATTTATTAAGTAATCTAAAAAATGGGTAAGTATTTTATGGGAATTTTTTTTGGAAAATAAAATGCTAACTTTTGTTATTTTTGAAGAAAATTTTGTAAGAGGCTCTATCATTTAGAACTTTTTTTTTTTTTTAAAAAGGACATATTTATTAAGGGTGGAAAATGAAAAATTGTAAATGTTTGCAATGCAATATTCTAGGAGAATTCCTAGATCCTTGATCACCCATTGAAGGAACTATAACCATGACATAAAGTTGTTGATTAGATCAAATATGACTATGAGATTATGGTAACAAATTATATTTAGGTGCATTATGGTAGAAGATGCTAGAAACATATTCAAATGGAAAATATGGATGATGAAATAACATGTATTATCTTATATTAAAATATTACTCTTATCAAAATTCATATTACTAATTTTATTAGATAATATGCTTTGGAATTTTTAGATTTATCCAATGGTCAGTATACCATTAGATCAGGTTAAAAACAAATGATTCCACATGTTGATGAGGATATACCCTAGTTTAGTATTTGTGATAAGGAACTCATTATTAAATTTTATGTTTTTATGGTTGTCTTCAAAATAAAATTCTAACTACGGATAATTTATGTAGGAGAGGTCTAGTTATGGTTAATAGATGCATCTTATGTGAAGCATATTATGAATCAATTTTCCATATTTTTATTGGGTGTGATTTTGTTTTTTATGTGTGGGGGGTTTTTAAAGCTTAATTTTGATGGAACTTCAAAAGGAAATATTCAAATGGTATGGGTGGAGATGACTTGAGATATGAAAAACTATAGTTGGTGATTTCCTTTGAGAGAAGTATGGGTGTTTAAACTAATAAATTAATAGAAGCTTTGAATAACTTATGGGTTGTTTAATTGTCTAAGGATTTACACTAAAAAAAGTTACCAGTAGAGGGTGATTCCCTAAATATCCTTAAGTGTCTTCATAAGGTAAACAAGGCTAGCTGGATAATTGACCTTATTATTGAATAGATATTTTGCATTGTTATTACCTTTTAGGATGTTATCTTCAAACATATCTATATGGATGGAAATCAATTGGCATATGTTTTTACTAATAGATGAGTGTCTGGTCTTATTTTGAGGATTTGGTCCAAGGGAGAAAAGATTCCAATTCCTATTAATGATATTATAATTAGAGAGAGATTATATAGGTTTATTTAAGATTCAATGGGTATATTTGCATTTTATGTTTTGTCTACTTGATTTAATGGCTTGGAAATATGAGGATAATAATAATAATTATGTTTGGATGAGGATTAATTATCATTACAAACTAAGTGGTGTTAGTGCATGTGACGTCTATGATGTGTTGCATTGGATATTAGAGAGCATGTACTTAAATGATATCTTTAATCCCATGTTGGGAATGAGATACCTATCATTTATTCCCGTATTTTTTGATTAATTTAATTTCCTTCTTCTATATTAACTTCTTCAATAGTCAATTATTGAGGTATGGTGGTTTGAATGGGGTAGTGTAATTGTCAACTAAGAAACTTAGAAAGAATATGAAGGTCTAGGAAATGTTGCATATAGGTGGATTAAGAAATTCATTGATAGAATTGATGGATATGATGATCATCTCTCCAAAACAAATTATGATTTATAATTAATGAATTATGAAGACTAATAATGTGTCAGTGGAGATCATAGATGGATTGATCACCTACATCACTAGTTTGAAGGTAAAGTACACCAAGTATGTTAAATCAAGCAAAGATTATGAGGAGGAGGTGGATTTTGTTTTATTGAAGATGAATAGTTAACTAAATAACAAGGGGGATACCTATGGGAGGATTTTCCATTGCCTTATTATATTGTTGTGGATTAAGTTATGACGTATGTTATACTAGAGGGTAGATTTATGGTTGTGCATTACTATCATTTTCCCATCTTGAAATATTTTTGAAATCAAAATCCTTTAAGTATTCCTTTTTATATATTTCACTCATTAAAGAGTTATGTGTTAGATGTAAAAAGGGGGATAAAGAAACAACCATTGCATTAAGTAGTTATATTCTTGATTTATACATTTTTTAATACCCTAAATTATCCTCTGTATTATTTAAATTTGAAGGGTCATTCTAACGTATCAGATGGATCCAAAATAAATTTGAGAAGTAACATAAGAGTAAAATAGAGGAAGGTGATCCATGATTCTATTCCTATTGATATTGATAGGGATAATGAAGTTTAAGATAATTTGGGTGAGCAAGATGAGACTTTGGGAAAGGTGGGAAGGGAAACACTAGATCTTCATGTAAAGGAGGCTTATGAAAATAATATTGAAGTTATAGTCATGAGAGAGAATTAACAAAGGATATAAGAGGTTATGGAATGCCTGAAATTTCTTAAATAAAGGTGTAGAGGGATTGAAGTTGATCATAAGGTGAAATTTCCTAAAGATAAAGATAAAATTCAATCTAAGTTTAAATATCTAGTATATGTTCTTAAAAATTAGAAAAATATTTCTCAAATTGGACAAGAGGTTGATATTCATAAAGATTTTATTCAATGATTTATGAAATATCATTCCAAACTTAAGGAGGTAGTGAATAAACTGAATCAAAATTATGGTATATTTTGTACTAAAGTTGTCTCGATGAAGATGAGTTTTCATCTTCAAATATAGATAGAGATGGTGGATAGAATGGAAAGAGAAAATGAGAATCTTAAATAAAATCTTCTACTACTTGCTGATTTTAGTTGTATCACTATGAAAAAATGTGTGAAGAGTGTGGAGGGTTTAAAGACTTTGGTTAATAGGAAAAAAGAAGATCCTGGTAATGATAAAGAAGATGAAAGGTCTTGTTGTGGAGAAACACAAGTCTCAAAATAATCAATAAATGGAAAATGAGTTCAAGAATTTGACAAATAACTAGGATGAAGTGTATGAGGCATGGAAGTGCCTAGGGTATTAGTTTAAAGCTACTAATTTTTGGCTTTTTTTATTATTTTTGTGTTATTTATTTAGTATGTTTCTTTATTTTGGTCTCTTTGGTAGGCTTTGTCATGATTTCTAGTTTTTAACCATGCCTGCATGTTACATGTAAAGGGTAGGGTCCATCTTTAATATATATATTTGAACATATTTCAAGTCTAATAAATAATAAAATGTCTTATTAAAATATTAAAATTTGAACATTATTAAAGTTCTACCCAAGTGGGATATGACATCTACTCCCACTAAAAAGAGGTCTCATCCCAAAGGCATAAACAAAGAGGTGAGGATAGTGTTTCCAAAAAATATTTTAATCTTCTCAGGTGACACTTTTCTTGTTCAGTTGGTCCTATTGGACTAGTATTCACTGAATATATCAGTTTCATAGTTTAATGCTATGATGGGTGAGGATCCTAATTGGGTCCAACTAAATCATCTCCTTATCCACCACTTAGAAATTATTCCATTCCAAAACATGAGATGGATCAAAGACATATTTTTACTAATAAATCCACATCAAATGCATCATGGATTCTATAAATAGAAAGAAGAAGAGCTAGGTGATAGGAAATAATTCTTATCCTTTCCATAATGTTGAATGGACTGACAAAGCATGGAACTAGTTTTGATGCCTTCTAAAAATTTATGGAAATTTTATGAGGTTTTAATGTCAAAAATACTTCATCCATTACTTTAATTTCCCTTGGTGGTCATTTTTGATCATCATATCTCCTTTATCTATTAGAGGAAACTTTTAGATTTTGTTGAATAAGATCTATTTACTCATCATACTCTTTAAAAGTCTTAGGATCTATAATAACATGATTATCCAAACCATCATATCCAAGGGCGTTATGAAAATTTCCCATATAAGGTTTAGAAGGTGACTTATTGATAAAATGGTAAGTGTTATTGTAATAAAATTCAACTAACTAGATAACATCCTCCCATTTATATTGTTGTTCCATGACATACATCCTTAACATATATTCCACCACTTGGTTCAAAATTTCAATTTGGCCATCTGAATCTAGATGATATGTTGGACCAAAGTTCAAAGTTATTCCAAATGTAGTATTCAAGGTTTTCCACAACCTTGAAGTATATAATTTATATCTATCCAAGATGATGACTTTTGTAACACCATGAAGGTGAACAATTTCCTTTACAAATGATTTATAAATATTAAGGGCATCATTAACAATATTTATAGTAATAAAGTGGACAATATTAGTAAATGTATCAATTATAACTGTAATTATGTCATGTCTACCTCAAGACTTTAATTCAATATCGATATTAAAGTTTTTGATAAATTCCAGCCATCTACATTTTCTTGCATTTAATTCATATAGATAAAACAAATTCATAAAGTCATAAGGATTCAATGGTTAGAATTTACATTAAAGTGTTATCCTATTAAAAAGTGTTTCCATTTCTTGATAGCATGAACCAAAACCACCAATTCAAGATCATGAATTGGATAGTTCTAGTCATGAGCTTTGAGATTTTTATGTTTTTAAGTAATAATATTTCCATCCTAGGTCAAAACAACCCCAATTCCAACACTAAAACATCATCCTAGATTTCAAAACTTCCATTAAGATTGGAAATATTATTTTACCAAAAATTGGGATAAAGAGAAGATGTTAAATCCTAATTATAATAAATTGTAGTGTAAAATCATACTATAATAAATATGACACATATCACATAATAATTTTAATCTTCTTATATTTATAAATATGTTCACAATGGAAAGTATCGAATAAGAATAGCTTAGATGGAAATTAGATAAATATGACTATGAGTGAGTCTTTAAAATTGATTGTATGATTATATCATGCTATTATGAATTAGGAACATGGGTTTGCATCTTTCTAGGATAAGGTTATGCTATTCAAATGAAGTCAACTTACATTGTTATATGTGGGGTGCCCTAGAATCTAGTGGGGTTTTTACCCTCTATGTAAAATAAAATAGGTGTGCCTTTGTCTGGAGGTTCTATGTGTGTGATTGATGTTGATTAATTCACTAAAAAAATTGATATGTTCCTTATTATTCATTTGAAACCCTAGTTCAATAAACATTGAGGGATAAATAAAATAAATGGTAAAAAGGATTTAGTGGCTGAAGTTGTACTTGAACTCAACACAATGTATTGAGCACTACCTACATACCAATACTCCAAAGAAGGATTAAAATCTGTATAGTTCTCACATGCTATAATGGTGTGTGTGAATTACTAGTGAAATTTTATATGCTAATGAAATATTAGTGTGATTAAGTTCTTTAAAATGACATATAACCTTAGAGGTGTATATAGACTTAGCTTAAGGCCACTTGGGATGTGCAGACCTAGAATTGGGAAGTATAGGTGTTTTCCTCTCAATGCATAGTTTGATATTGTAGTGTTTTTCAATCATATCAGCCTCAATTGAATAATGGTTATAAATTTGGATTTATAATTATCATTTTTAAATTCATTTAGATGGGACTTTTGAAACATGTGAGATGACCCATTATGTGAATTTGAATTTGAGAAACTAACCATCATTTGTCAAGAGGACACAACTGATAGATTGAGACACTCTTGAGAAAAAAAAAAGTCCTGAAGGAGAGACCTTATTTGAGGAGAAAATATAGTTGAGTTAGAAGTGTGGATCAGTTAGAGGATGAGATTGATCTATTTATAATGAGAAGTAGAAACATTTGGCAGTCATTAGTTATTTATAATTATGGGTCATCTACATAGGCATGAAGGAATGTCAGTCAAGGATATTGTAATTGACATGAAATAAGTGTGTATCATAGGCTAGTCAAAAATGCATTATTTTATCAATAAATGTTAATTTATGTGTATCATTTCCCTTCCTTTTATTCTAGTAATGTTGTAAAGTGAAGGTACTAGAGTAAAGGAAAAGAGTTATACTTGAAATTAACTATGAAGAATAGTCTTGAATTTTTGCCACATGCTAATATATGATTTATGAAAACGTAAAAAGAAACATGTATAAATTAGTCCTTACTTAAGATAAAATATGAAAGTAAAGACAAGATAAACTATATATCAAATATTAAGGAAGCAATACACCTATTTTGGGTGTATTAACCATTGTGTTTTTTGGTGCAAAATTGGTAACTAAAGAGGATAAGACCCTTGTATATTTTTTTCTTCATTGCAAGACATGGATTAGACTATGAATGCCCTAATCCTCATTGATATGTTAATGTGCTTAAGAACTCAAGGTGTGTTTGAATCCATCATTACATACCCAATGCGTAAGAGTATCTTAGAGTCCTTGTATTAATTAAAATAAACCATTATGGTGTAAATATGGTGAGAAAATGGTGAATCAATTATTTTAGATGGAATAAAATTTATTCTAGTGAAAAACTAGCATAAAATCAGTGTAAAAAACTTGAAAAATAGTTTGATATAAGTTTGAACAATACAACATAGAGAATGACATGTATTTCCATTTATTATATAGAAAATGGTACAAAAAATAATAAAGAAACTGACCATGTGCCACACACATGCCCCTAATCTAATATCTGATTGATATATATATATATATATATATATATATATATATATATATATATATATATATGAAATAAAGTAATATAAAGTGATATTATAAGCAAAAATATATACACATTATGATACACATGTTGCACATGTTGCCCCTAAATTGAGTAAATTTTGTTCTAAACATATGTATAAACCTGAAATTCTCTAATTAGCTATTGAAAAATGTTTTTTTACTTAGCGTAATTTAAAAAAATTTATAAATTATGGGTTTTCACTATTGGGATGACAACACACCTTTTTGGACATGGTTGGTTTGTGTTGCTATCCAAATAGAGAGCTATTGTCTCAAAATTATTTTTGAGTAAAATATAAATATGAACTGTGATAAACTAATCAAAACCTAAAATTTCCAACTTGTGAAATGTATTTTTGTATCTTAGTCTCTAAAATAAGCCACTTTGTATGTTCCCTCTTTTGATGTGAGCTATGAAGCTTGAACAATAACTTAAATTAAAATAATAAAGTTATACAAATTAAGTTATAAAAAGGAATTGAAAACTAGATTAATAATTATAATATTGGAGATCATGGCATCATCATATACAAACTAAAAAATATAGTAGCATAATATGAATATAGAATAAAGCATACATAGTTTTATGTCCAAATAGATGTTAGAAATTAGACATGAAGTGATTAATGATCACATATTAAGAATTTTAAACTTATATAGATCAACTTGAAGAGGATGCTTGATATCCATAATGGCATCAAAAACAAAATAAATTGATAAAATAAGTGTCATGGCCATGACACATACACAAATAACACATATAAAAACACACAAAAATTCAAGAAGTCCAAGGGGACACATAAAATTGACACATTAAAATTACACTCGCATGCATATAAATAATAAATAAGGCTTATATTCATAATCAAGGACATGATAAAATTTCCATAATCCAAACAAGTTAAATACACATGAGAAATGAAGTAATAAATCAAACATGAAAAGTATGCATCAATTAGTGCAATTGATATACATAAGAAACATGTAAGATCATGATATTAAATAACTTAGATATATAATAATATAAAAATGTCAAAGTAAGTTAGCAAATAATCATAGGTATCCTATAATATAATAATGTGAAATTAAGTTAGCCAATAATCACACAATGTAATGTACCAAGAAAAAATAATAAGGAATAGTCTTAGAATGATAAAACCTATGTAAAAGGATGCCCTTAGTGAACTTGAAGAGATAAAAAATATATTTAAGGCCTATGACTAGTTTCCATATAAAATTTAGAGTTTATGTTCACTTGGATAAGTTTGGTAGAATCAAAAAAGAGTGCATTGCATGACTATTTGGATTATAGTGGTTTTGTTTGTGTAAATCTTATAGGTTTGAGACAATACCACCACCCCTAAATGCATTTGGAAGTGAAAACTTGTGTGTTTTTAAAATAAATAAAGTACACTTGTGAATCATTTTTTTACATAAAATTATATATAGATAAGTACTAAATATAATGATCACAAATCAATTGGTGTAAATGAACTAGGCATAACATGCATAGGTCCTGGTTTTTAGAAATTTCTAGATTATTCTATTTATTCTTTTTATTTTTGAATATATGAAACTTAATAAAGGAACATAGAAACTAATTAATCCTGAAATATCCTCACAATCAATATGTATTGTATCTAACATATGAAGTATGACATCTCACAAATAAAAAGTATCATGCCAATGTGTAGGAATTAATCTCAACTCAGAATCTAAAAATTGGTCTGGATCTAAAACATTGGTGCCTCTATCAAGATAATTCTTTGTATTATCATGTGTATGTTGTTTATCATGATTAACTCTAATAATCCTTGGAATACATTATTGAGTGTAAAAAAATTATGTTGGTGTTATTTTGGAACACCCTTAGTGCCTTTTAATACAAATTTAGGACATGTTGTAGTAAAAAGTGGCTCCATAGAATTTGTGACAACTATTTGATTAAGTAGATTTTTAAGGTTAATTATCCTTGGATAATAAACTAATTCATTCTAAATTTTATGAGTATTTTTAACCTTTTTAGGTTTTTAAACTGAAAACTATTATGTACGAAAAATAAACTTTGGTTGTAGGGGGTATCATAAAGAATACCATGAAATGTGATAATCTCATTAGAAATAATATATTTCAAAATTTTATGTAATGTAGAATGTTTTACATTAATTTTATGAATATAAGGATGTCCAAATAACATATTGAATACCACTGCATTGGGTACTAATGTAGATTTTATGGCCACATGTGGTAGACCAACATGTAGTGGTAATGTTATCCCACCATTAAAAATCTGAACATGACCATTGGATCCCTTGATTATTGGTGTTGTAGGAATTATATCCTAATATGTGTATCCATGATGAAAAACAAGTGCAATATTTCACATATTCATACTCAAACCATTATCAACCATGACACTCTATTATATTTAATGATCAATGTAAGATTTAATAAACAAAAAGTGAAAATATAAATCATTGTTGACTATTGCATGCCCTTAGAATATGATAAATGGTCTAGATGGAATTGAAATTTAATATGTACCAATTATTACTATCAAATTATGTTTTGAAGCTATATGAGGATTATAATTAGATGGTGGTGGATGTATATTATATATTTAATGCATTTCTAATTTTTCTTTTAATTCTTGACCTATATGCTTGGGGAAGGGATCACTAAAGATTTTTATTTTTCAACTTTCACTTGGTTGTGTGTGTAATGTCAATAGGTAAACTCACATCAATGATGCTCTCATGTACCAAATAATATACCTTGTGTCTCAAACTAATGTATAAATCGGTAGTATGACCTAGTGCTCTATGAAAATCACAAAAAGAATTTTGATAAAATCCTTTTCAAAGAGGATTACTAATATCAACCTCTTTAATGGGAGGGATTGTTATGATGTTATTTTTTGATGAAATTTTTAGCTCTTTATAGGTTTTTTTAGGCAAACTGATAAAATTTCTCCTTGGAGGAGAGACTATAATATAATACAAAGAGTAGGTTATGAAATTGCATTCACTATCACATTTTGATCACTCTTATTTTCAATTAGTTTCACCTTATATGGTGTCTTACTCATATTATTTGCATGAGAATTAAAAAATTGGTTGCTTACATAAGTTATTTTAATCATTACCAAAAACTTGAATTATATTTCCTTCATTATGTGACATAAATATGTGAATTATATAAAATTAATAAACATGATAGATTCATGTAGAGGTGGAAGAAACACATGTTTTAAAATATATTTTGATACATTATATACTTTAGGATTTTTCATTTTGGATAACATGGTATTATAAATTAAGACATATTATGAGATAGGCTCCTTGGTTTCTTGTTTGAGATGCACAATCTCTGCATATGAAATATTCACTTAATGTTGATTGAGAAATGTGCAAGGAAAATAAATTCCAGATTATTTAATGCTTGAATTGAATGATGTGGTAAATCATAAGACCATATTAGAGCATACAATATTAGAGCATACTCTTTTAAACTTATAGAAAATAAATTAGTCAACAACTTATTGTTAGATGCATAGTCCAAACATGCTATGTGAAATGCTCACAAATGTTATTTTATGTCACCTTTTCCATCATATAGTGTAAGCTTAGGTGTCACAAAACCATTTGGTAAAATATGCTAAGATAATGGAATATGAAATAAATTACATGAATCTAGTTCTTGCTTAGGTTTCAAAACACTTTGGTCTATTTCTAACACATTAGTTTATAGAGCTATAATATTTTGCATAAGGGATTGTTCATTAGGAATAAAACATGTGCTAACCAATGGTGGTTCCTAAATTTATGAAGTAGGAATTGGTATAAGTTATTGTTAAAACCTTTCATTTGTGGAAAAAAAATTGTATCGAATGGTGTAGAGAAAGGTAAAGATCCCATAGCAATTGAAGTATCAAAATATTGACCTTTAGGTTCTTTCTTCATTTACTCTCTAACAATTATTATAAACACATATTTTTTATATTTATACTTGAGTACCACTTATTCTAACACTTCATTTAATAGAGGCATAAATAATTTTTTGAAATTGCCAAAAATGTTAAATAGGAACTTTGAATGTTATTATTATCAATGAATTTAATAAATCAAAATCCCTAATAATATAATTGTAAATAAAAAATAGGAGGAAATAAACCCTATAAACATGAATGGTTAGGGTTTTGTAATATTAAATTAATTAATAGGCTTACCAATATTTTTCATATGAAGTTGGGATAGAGAGAACATGTTAAATACTAATTATGAAAAACTATTTTGTAAAATTACGCTGTAATAAATATGGCACAGACCACATAAATTGATTTTCAACTTATTATATTTATAAATATGTTAAAAAAGTCACATCCCAATTTATCTCTAAGTTTAATAACCTATTTGATCTATGGATTATTATAGTTTATTAGTGGATTAAATAATATTTGATTAAGCTTAATGACATATGATGATTATGGTATAGTTTGTGCGGATTAATTTACATGATTAGTTTGCTATGAGTTAGTAGTACTTTTTACATTAACTATATTATATTCATGTTTGATTATTATACCAAATTATTTTATGGATATAATGATGTTCAGGATAACTAACTTCATTGTTGTGAGGCAAATGCGTTGAGGTCAACACATGCCCATTCTTGAAAAAATGGGGACCCTTGTGTTGAGTTATGCAAATTTTGTACCCTAAAATTGAAAATTGATCTGATCAAATTATCATTAGCATGTTTTTACATCAATTTTTATTGGAAGATCATCCACATATGATTTGGTTGTCATATTTTTTCACAATTATGATTTAATATTACCTAAAGTTACTAACATTTGATCTTTATGTTTTAGGTCACAACTCCAATGGAGTTTATTTTGGAATGACCAATGTCTAGGTTGTATGGTTTAATAATGATTTGATATTTTATTAGACTTTGGTCTATTGAAATCAAGTTGAATTCATGTTTGATTAGCTTAAAACCTTAACTCTAATTACCCTAACTCATGCCCTTTGAATTGAATTCAAATTTGGTGGGAACCTTTTTTGTAGGAACACTTTAAATTGACTTAGTTTATATTTTATCCTATGTTGCTAGTCATATTTATTAACATGACCAAGACCTTAGTCTAAAATATTTATCCTAAGTTCTTAACATCCTTAGCCCCCTTAGTCCCTTATGTTTCCACATGGTCTAACTAACCACTAGGACCTTTTGATTATGTCTAGAGACTTAGCTTAAAAGGCCTTGTCCTAAGACTTCATGCCATGTATTGTTATTATATGCGGGGTCCCATTAATTATGTTTCTAGCTTAACTTAAGACTTTATCTTAAAGATCTATTTGTATTTATTAATACAAATAAAAACATTAGTATAAGACTTTGGCTTAAATTTTGTGTTCCTTAAGCACTAACTTAAATGTCATTTTTATTTTTAGGATTAATGATATGCATTTTCTCAGATGATCATAATCTAATGATGTGAGATTAAAGTCAAAAATTCTAACCCTAAGCTAAAGTTAGAGCATCTTCTAGAGATAAAAGATATACATTCACTTTGGCTAGATTGATTTAATGATGTGTATCGAGTCAAAGCTTCAACAGAACATCAAGATAAGTGAGAAGGGGACAAGTGTCACACTCACAACCAAAGAGCACTCAACATCCAATGAAATTCAACCTCAAATATCATGATCCAATGGATCACATTTTCTTGGATGAGAAGGATTAGATAGTGCAAGATGAATATTTAAAAGTCAAGACAAACATAGATATGACACATGGCATAGTTGTGGTCCATTAAATTAAAGCTTAAACATATTTTAAGGATCAAGAGTATATGGATGAGCGTACACATTTAGATCAATGGTTCATGGATAAAGAGGTAAAATATAACAAATTAAGATTGATGGAGTGTAATTGATCTGTGTAATCAAGATCAATGGTGTGAGATCAACATTGACATTTCAACAAATATATGAGAAAATATAGAAATAACAAGTGTCATAACCATGGGGAATGTAGCAAGCATCCAATGGCAAACAATTTCTTAGATTGAGATCGATGATATGTTTTTTCTTCAGTTAGGATGATCCAATGGTGAAAAATCAAATGGGAATTTTAAAAGGCAATGGTCATTTTTAAAAATATGAATGAGCAAAATACCACACAAATGTCATGATAGAGCCACATAAGCTAGACCAGTCAGTTCAAGAGAATTTATAGACCTAGGAAATAAAAAGGTATAAGCATGCAGTCTACTTGGGATCAAGCTCTAGACAAATTCAAATAACTACCATCATTGAAGCACTATACAAACCTTCAAAAAACCCTAGAAAATATGAGAACCCTAATTAGACCCTATGAGCATTATAATTGAGTTAAGTGGAACTGAATTGTCACTTGTGTAAAGATAACTTGATCTAGAGTCCACCAATGATAAATTTAATAGAATTTTCAGCAATGATAAATCAGAGAATCATTTCAAGAGAAAATGTTAGAAAATGGTCTTGGGAAATAGGAGATCTCTCCAATGACCTCAAGTAATTTGAAGATATGATAGTGCATATATTGGATAGCTTAGTCAAGGACCCTACTACACTTGGCATAGCTAGTATAATTATAGATGATGAGGTCAATCAAGGAGCTTCCTAGTTTATGAAAAGAGTAGGGCACCAAATTATAGGCAAAATTGTTTTTGACCATGATAGGATCATATATATGATTATAACTGCAATGAGGAAGACTAGTGAAGCTAGAAACATCTAAAGGACATTAAGCAAGGTAGATAAATACCATAAGAGCTTGGTAGATTAAATAAAGGAACTCTTCATGAAAATAATTGTTGAGATTGAGCTAATTGATGAATAACATTAGACAAAAAATGAATACCCTACAACAATAACATGGCACTTTAGGAGCATAGGGTCCCAAAGATTAGTGAATTAAGAATATTCTTCCTGCTATTAAACATGGTCCACTTTGAAAGTGGAATATTTTTTAGGTAAAAGCATGTGTAGTTTGTAAAACACATTTTATGGATCAGTCCATTGGGGAAAGTCTAGTGTATTCTAAACCATTTTTGGAAAGGACAATTATCCCAAAACTTGCACTATTATAACTCAATATGATTGACCAACATGATTCCTCTCATCCTATAAAAGGAGCATTTTCAATTGTAAAAAGGGGAGGGAGTTCTTAGAGCCAAAATTACTTTGTAAACTTTGAGAAATTAATATAAGCAAGGAATTATACAAAGTTTTTTCAAATTTACTTGTGTCTTTTATTATCCTAGCTTCTCTCTCACTTGTTTTTTCTAACTTCCATATCTGAATAGTTTTTATGAATTCCTAGTGTGTACATTTGAATGAAGAGTTGTTAACTTGTGCCAATGCTAGGTTAATTGAAAGTTTTTAGGTTCATTTCATTTTCATACACTTCATGTATTTTAGATAATGTTGTTTTCCTATAGGGGTAAATCTTTAAAGTGAACTTGGTTCTTACTTGCATTATTTCCACATTCCTTAGATGTTTTTCTGATGTGTGATAGGATTTGAGCTTACACTACTTCGTGTCATGCATTGGTTAAGTGCATGTCTGGGTGATATTTGAACTTTTTAATGATGTTTAGAATGAATACCAATAACATCTTTTTTCTGATCTACCCTTCTATTTGCTCCTTTTTTAACTAGATCAATCTAGCTTAATTTTCATTATAAGTATCCATCTTATATTAGTCTTTAGATTAGTTCTTGAACATAATTCACTATTCTTAGCACAAAATACTTCATATTTTTCATAGATCAACTATTTGGGCATGGTGGCTCCCAACCACCAAATTAATATAAAGTTACAAAATTGTCTAATTGCTTTGCCTCTATTCCATCAATAGATAACAATATTATCAAAATCTTCAACTCATGCATCAAATTCCAATAATTATAAAATGAGAAGTGTTCTTAAACAATTTGGGCACCTGAAATATATATTCAAGAACTAACAAGATGTAGGATAGATTCTTCCCTTAGAGTGTGATGAAGGGAGAACATCATCAGATAGGGTGGTTTAGATGGAGATGTTGGGGTATGATAGAGAATGAATCCATAAACCTTTGCACATACTACTTAATATACCATGTTTTGTAATTAATTGTTTGATATAGATAGCATAGCATGTTTTATGTACTTTTATTTTAGGTGATTGTCAATATGATTTTTGGTATAATCTTGATTTCTAATGATGACTGTGTTGTTTGTTCAATTTAATTCATTAGTTTTGTGATCACACTAGTTTATCTTATATAACACAGTTATTTGATTAAATGAGTGAATTCCGTTATGTTTTACTTATCTTACTACCTTATTAAGTATGGATGCATAGTATAATGATATGATGTTTTAATGGATTTCATTATTGTTATTTGATTT